>VXBL01007149.1:263483-483890 GCA_013400195.1 Aramus guarauna
TAAAAAAAAAAAAAAAAAAAAGAGGACGACTTTGTCTTGAGCTCAGTTTGATACACTCGCAGTTAATGAAATTATCCAGCAATAACTTTCCATTCTAAATATTGCCGTGCTATTTTTAAAGGCTCCTCTAGCACTCCACACAGAGCGGCCTGAGCTAACAATACCCGATATCTGAAGAGGGTGAGTTTGATTAAAGACTTGTGACAATAGCTAATGTAAGCTTTAACTAAAAATGTCAACTCCATTTGTTTTCAGCTTGAAGAGTTTCTGGATCAGAACGTGCAGGTAGGAGTTATAACAATTTCAAGATTACACTCGACCTAGTAGAAAAAATGATCATGTAAAAAGTGACATAAACTGTGACTCTGAGCCTGTGTATAAATACGTCAACACTGGCAAATAACTTCGCCGTTACAGCTTTCCAAAATATGCAACATCTATTTTTATTATTAAGCCTTACAACTGGCAATTTAAAAAAAAGAAAAAAATGGAATGAGCTAGAGTGGGCTTTTTATTATGCATGGTTTTATTTCTTTGAATTTCAAAATTACCTAGCATGCATTTTAAACTTTGGTACAATTTGCAGGCTGTTTTCATTTCTATTTAAAAGGGCTAAACACTAAGAACGTGCCTCTGCTTTGCATTCTAATTGCATGTAACTGATTTGCACAGCAGAACAAAAACCTAATTTTCAGATTATGCATCATGCACTAAGAAATAATTATTGTTTTACGAGAAAAAAAAGTGTTTTCCACATTTTCCCCCCTTGCTCAATTTATGAGAACTGTTTGCCAGTTTGCAGGTTGCCAGCCTTCCCAGCACACCATCTATTACTCTTTAGGGACTGGAAAAAGGTAGACAGAAACAGGAGGCACGCAACTGTTTTGACTGCATTCTTTTGCTTGCAACATAACACTTGCCTTTTATTATTTTATCTTCAACAATCAAGGGGTGACTAAATGGTTGCAGGTGGTGATGAAAATAAAAGCCATCCATCATTATTTATTAGGCATGAAAAAGATACACAATAATGTAATTTAATCCCGGAGCAGACAATTATTTCCACATATTGATAATACAATGTGAAAACTGTCATGAATCCTAATGTGATGTTCGCCTTTATTGGTGAACCACTAGTAGCAATGCAAATAATGAAATTGTATCAAAAAGAAAAAAAAAGTAATTATTTGCATATACCAGTAGTGTTGCAGAAAAGCACATCGTTACTAACTTTGGAAAATATAATCATGGTTCGTGTGTTACTTTGGTTTTGAAGTTTGCAAATGCAGAAGCAAAGTGTTCCTCTAAGTAAATATTTTATTGATTTCTGCATCATCAAAATCCTTTCACAAGTTTTGATAAGGGAGCTTTAAAGCCACGAACATGCGGCTGTATAATCACCGCCGGTTTATAGAGACTTGCCGATCTCTCTGCTAATCTATTCACATATTTGTGCACAACACTTCTTCCATTAAAAATAATTTAAGAAATATCTTTGCTCCATCTGGGCCTGATTCAAAGCGCATTTAAGTCATCAGAAAGACTTGCACTGATTTTGGTGGGCGTTAGACAGAAACCCTTTGTTGCTAGTTTCTATAAATAAAGTTGAGCTCCAGTTTGGGCAGAGCAGTTCTCACATATATATTCATACAGATGACGTTCACCCCTGGGCAGATGCAAGCGTGTGCCACTTAAGGTCCACTTATGGCTCATTCCGAGAGGGGTAAAAGGGCCTTTTGGATGGACAAAAATATACATTTTTTTATAAATAGGCAACTGTACATGCAAAGTATATCTGCAACTGCACAGCTAATTTACATTTGAATTACCATGTCTGGGCATGCAAATCAGGTAATTACTTGCTCACATATAACTGGCCATTTGCATGCACAAATACCCATTATATGCATTCAGTCACAGTAATGTGTCTGCAGCGTTTAGCTGTATCTCAAGAGGAACTACAGCGAGGAAGAGTTTTACATTATCTCTTATGGACTTGGTGTCTTCTAGAGTGATGCAAGTGATACTTGAAATCATTAGAAGATCTGTAAACCTGCTGCATGTGTTGTCCCTTAAACTGAAGTCCCTTAGACTTGAGTCTAGAAGAGGCTATTCCTGGAGCACTTGTGGCAGCAAAACCACTGAAAATTGGTTAGAAATGGGGAGAATCTCTTTCCCACTCTAAAGACACGGGCCATGAAATGGTAAACCTCCCTCCTGAGAACACCTCTGAGCCCACGATGGCATTTGCAGAGGGCACCTCTGGGGAAGCGGCTGAGCGCATCTTGGGCGACAAGGGCTGTGACCAGATGTAGATGTGGGGTGGGAGGGATGGTGTCGGGGCGTTCCTGGTCAGCATCTCCTAAGTTTGGCAGCAGCTGATTTACTTCAGCCCTGGATTTCCTAGCAATCTCACCCCCTACCACTCCACATTTAGGAAGGAATAGAGATGTCAGGTGTGGCTTCCCAAAATTCTGGGCGTTATCCATCTCTCTCTGAGCATGTGATGGGCACAAGTTGGTCTGAGCATCACCTGAAACATAACAGCAGTTCTTCTGGGAAAATACACCAGCTGGAGGCAGTGGTGACAGGCGGGTTGGAGGGGCACCCACATCCAAGGGGAGAGGGTCCAAGTGCGGGTCCACCACCCCCGGGCAGGCAGGGTGCTGCCAGCGGGCAAGGAGCAGAGGAGTGGTTGCACTTTCACTTTTGCCTTGTGTTTAGGCTGTTGGTAGAAGGACAAGCGGGCTTGAAAAAAAATACAATGCGAGTTGTTTTTCTCCATTAATCAGCGCATTTTTTTTTTCAGCTGCCTGGCTTCGTGACATTTGTTTGTCTTTCCCTCTCCAACTGAGCAGGGGGATCTAATTTTCCTGAATTTGGCTTAAGAGACAAATTAAAGTTTTTGTTGTTTATAATCAAAGCAGGAGTGATTATTTGAACATTTTGAAGGAATCAAATAGTATTTTAAGAGTTTGTAAAAAGACAAGAAAGGTGGTGAGAAGTCATCGGATGCTGTTTTCTTTAAAACTGCGTGGATGCTTTTAACAAAGTGAACCCACGACGTCTGTAGAGTTTCACCAAATGGCCTGGGAACTGATGGCAAATTTGTGAAAACATGCTGGAAATGTTTTGTTGATATTCCTGCTGACATTAGGGGCAGATCCTGCATGTCACCACAAATATTTGGCAGTGGAGAAAACCAGAGATTTTGTTCAGCTCTGTTTGGAATCAGATAGCAAATTGATCTTGGAGGCTCTCCCTGGAACTCTTCATATTTTTGGAAAACAAAAGATTTTCAGAGGAAGCCCTGTTTTTATTATGCATGAGATTGTTATGGGAGGAGAAAAGGGAGTCTGTGACTTACACAAAAGAAGAGGGGAATCGGAGCTTTTGCTGGAATCAAACAGATTATTCCTGGCCTTAGCTTTGTGTACTTTTCCCCAGGAACATGGATTTTTATGTGAGAAAAGATTATTTCTGAATTATTTATTATTTATTTATTTATTATCCCATCCTCAGTGCCTCATACAATGGGAGATCAGTTACCTGTGGGGTCAGTAAATGGTCCCGGTGGGAACTGAGGGAAGGGAGTATGCCCAGAGCACACCGCAGTGCTGGGAAACGCTGCTGCGGTGGGATGGGACTCACAGTCAGCTAAGATGGGACACATGGTCCCTCCTGGCAGTGCTCAGCACCCTTGCTCTGCTCTTGCTCCAAGTGGATGATTAGGCACAGAGAGTCCTGACTGCTCCTTTTGATCCACCATCTACATGACCTGGATGAAATCCCAGACCCAAAGAGTTTTTCCCTTAACTCCAGCCAATATTTCACTTCGTCTTCCAGTAAGTGATGGTGTGTCCTCTGCAGCAACAAGGGTAGTGCCCTTGCTCACCACGGCAGTATCATCTCCCCATCTTCTAGGCGTCTTCCCTTCTTTGTTGGGAAGAGACCAGGAGAGCACTGGGAGGAAATATCTCAGCAGCGTTTTCCCTCTCTGGCCTAAAGAGAAACCCTGGGATCCTGGGGCTCAGCAATGCGACCTGCCCTACTCCCCAGACACCACACGTTTCTGTGTGAAAGAGCTCAACTATGAAGTAGCAAAATTTCCCAGAGGTGACAAGGGAGGACCTTTTGAGGGACCATGCTGTGTGCACTTGTATGGGCTGGTGGATTCCAGATGAAGCAAAGAAAAACTCTCCATGGGAAGCTTCTGACTTCATAGATTGCTCAAACGCTAACCATACTTAGCACAGAGTTGGATGTGATAAACTACATTCGTACAGTGACCCAAGGAAAAAACAACAGGGGAATGTGGCAAGCAGTCAGTTTTGTGGTCTGAACCTCACAGGAAGGACATGTTTTCAGATCAGACCCCGGCTGTAACAGCTAGGCTGAAGTAGCAGGAGAAGAGGCAGCTTTTCCTTCTTGCATTGCCTTTGAGTTATTTCAAGACTGCCGCTTTTGCTCTCCAGCCACAAGGAAAGACTGATCTGCTGGTCCCACTGCTTTTCAAACCAGGTCCATGCCCCCAGACACGGTCCCACCATGTGTCCAGCCACTAGTCCTGCCTGGAGCAGGACTGTGTATCCATGATGCCTGCATTCTGTTGTATTACTCTGACTTTTTCCTGCTTTACATGGAGGGTGTCACAAGGTGGATATGAGACAAGTCACCTTGCCACGAAAAAGGAGTGATCATGCTCGGGGCGGGGGAGCTCAGCTTGAGTTGCCATTGTCAGGTCTTCAGCGTGGTGCTCAAGTGAGTGAGGACTGATTGGAAAGAATCCAGTGGAGACCAGCACTGGGGCTGAAAGACAAGGGGAGGAGAGAAAGACAGAGCACTGGGGCTGGTCAGGGTAGAAACAGGAGAGGTCAAACATGTGAAAGGCTGTTGCAGAGGGGCAGGGAATAAACTGGAATCCCCCTGTCCATGGGGGATATGAGAAGAAATTCCAGGCTTACATTTCAGTTAAGAGAGCCTAAGTAAAAACTTGCTGATTATAAAAATAGCTCCCAGTTGAAAAGGCAACAGATCCTTTATGTGCAGTGGAATAATCTATTAGTATAACTAAAGTTGTTGTTTACTTCCAGAAAAATGCTGGAAAGTAGTTTTTTAAAAAGTCTTTTTCATAACTCACAGCAAATCTCCCTCAAGTAAACATCCTCTCCAATCTTCATATATCTGCTGTGTCTTCTACCTCTCCTCCTACAGTGATGAATGTAACAAAGTAGTGGGTGGGAAGAAACACAGATAAATATTTTGTAAGTAATGTGCTATATATATTGGGCACGGATAGAAATAGCATTGTGCTCATTCTGTTTTCATTCTCACCAGCACAAATCAGGAATAAATCCAGTCGCCAAACTCTTTCTACATGTAAAAAAGGAGAAAGTGAGTGGTGAATGAATGTGTCGCAAAGAGTTGAATGCGCATTTTTTGGTAAGCCAGCATCTTTGTTTTATTATCTAGTCATGCTTCTGTGCAGGAAGACTGAGTCCAGTCATTATATGCATTTTTCTCAAGAGCCAACACTGTTATGGGATATACTGGAGACAGTGTGGGTGGAGCACAAATAGTATTAAAAAATAAAGCGATGTCTCCTTTTTTGTTTTCCTTTATAAGAACAAATCATTTATTCCCCGCTGGATTTCATGAGTGTGTTATTTACCACTGTTTACTGTAACTAGCTTCCTATTATTACAAAAGTTGGCAGAGTGAGCATGGGTCTGTAGCTTGCCCAGTTGCATTCCAATTCCTTTCTGCCAAAAATTAAAAAATGGGTTTTCCATGCACCTATCACATGTAGGAATATATTTAACCGCGTTTCTTACTCCTACAGATGCCAGCCTCATTGTCAGAGAGCCGTCAGGAACGTGCCTAGACCCTCTCTCTCCATCAAAGCACTCTCGGATGGGTATCCCAGGAGGACCCAGAGGAGAGGGGGCCATCACAGGGCTGCAGTACCGTGGCACAACACCCAGCCTAACTTTAACCTGGTTAGCCTGACTACTA
The DNA here is from genome assembly GCA_013400195.1 of Aramus guarauna. Classification (NCBI taxonomy): domain Eukaryota; kingdom Metazoa; phylum Chordata; class Aves; order Gruiformes; family Aramidae; genus Aramus; species Aramus guarauna. The sequence goes on from VXBL01007149.1 coordinate 269,499, forward strand.
GACACAACAGCACTTAACTCAGCCTGAGCTACTTATCCCAAGGAGAAGGTAACCAGATACTTCTGTGCAACACTTCATAACTTCTACCAGGCTTTACAGGATGTCGCTGCCAGGTGGATTTGTCCAGCCTTCCTCTGGGAAGCGTTGCCCAACGCCATACCAGCAGGAAGGTGCACTGAGCAGTGGGAAAAACACCACACAGATCGTGCCTTTACTTCCCCAAGTACACAAGGACGGGGATTATGCCCCATCATGGCACACCCAAGTGTGGCCATGGAGGAAAATGCAAAAGAGGGAGTAGATTTGGGGAAACAGCTCCAAAAGAACAGGATTATCCTGGGGTGGCCCCATGCTGGGCACAGGACTGGTTTGGGCTTCTCCAAACGTGCTGGAGCTACATGACCATGCTGCGGAAAGGGACTCAGTGGTCTGGGTGATCCTGCTGTGAAGGATGAATACCGTGGGGCTCAGCAGAGTTGAGCTGCATGCGTTTGCACTGCAGAGTCTGTTCTGGGTTTCTGTTTTACATTTCCAAGAGGCCTGTGCCCTTTGCAAATAGAGGGGCTGAGTAAGACACAGGAAGAGCTGGTGTGCTCGTGAGAGCACCGGCCCAGTAAATGGATATATATTTAACTCTCTGCTTGGTGTTATTTTCCCTGTGCTTGGGCAAACAATATTCTGACTGCTTTCTAGTCCTAATCAAACTGCAGGGTACTAATAAATCAAATCCAAACTAATAAAGCACATTTTGTCAGTATTAATCCTCTTAAAGTTATCAGGTTTTCACATCCCTAGGTAGGAGTAGTACTGTCTGAATAAAGTTGAGAGATAAAAGTAGGATAAAAGAACTATTACCATACAACAGCATTAAGACAAAAATATAATTGCAAAGGCTGGACTTGATTATTATTTAAAACATGTGTTGGGTGGAGGCACCAGCCGGCAGGAAGCATCTGATGCTGATGAACCCACACAACCTCAGCATGAGTGACTTTTGAGTATGAATGTAAAAGATTTATTAATTTCATTTTTTAAGATGTTCTATTTGTTTTGAAAACATTTGGGGTTGCAAAACACATGAATCCTGTAACTATTTCCATAAAGCCTGGAACAGTGGAACAACATTGGAGGGGGGTGGGGGTGGGGAACATCGGCGTATTTTTTTTCTGGGAAGAATTTCCATTAAAATTAAATCTAGTTTAATTATAGCTCCTCAGCAGTGAGTATGTGATTTCTGATTATGTCCCTGGTGGATGCTCAGGTTGGTACTGCTGTGGTTGGATTGAGGTCTGCTCCATTTCATTACTTTTTCCTTGAAGAGAAACCTCACTGGTATTCGTGGAAACCATGTGTCGGTTTGTGCAGTGTGTCATTATGCATTATCATATCATGCAGTTTAAAAAACATTGCATTGTTGCTTCTGGTTGGATTCTCTTTATGTGGAATACAGATGGCATTATTCTAGGTAATTCTCATTCTTAATTCCAGCCCTCAAGCCAATCAAACAAAGAGAAAATTGTAGATGGATATGAACTAATTTTTTGGTATATATCCAAAACCCACAAATAATTAGGGATGGGAGAAGCTCAAAAGCTCTGTAGATTTGGTTTGGACACACACTCAAGCTCGACTTGTGCAAAGCTGTAGGGGAACCTCCATAATCAAGGCTGTGCTCCATTACACTGGTGTAAACAAAGTCAGTGGTTACACCAGGGAAAGAGAGAGTTCAGAAAATGACCCCCTGGCTGAAGATCTCAGGAGAAAAGATTTTTTTTTATTTTTTTTTTGTGAGATTTCTATTACTTCCTGTTTCTGGTCAGGTTCAGGTCAAGAACAGCTTTCTCACAGTGCTGGGGCACTGATGTTCCCATCCCCGATGGACCAGGAAGCACTGGGGAGCATGGAAATAAAGCTGAGACAGCCTTTCATAGCGCAGGAAAGCACGGCTTTGGGCTGGGTCGGAGCAACGGGCAAAGGTCGATTTTTATTTTGTCTGAACTGGTTCCTCTATCCAAAGCGGCAGTATGGAAATAACGGTGCAGGATACGAGACTATGGTAACAGGTCTGGGCCACCTCACCTATGTGGCATGACTTGGAAATCAAAACCACATCTCATTTGCAAATGACTCTAATGGTGCTTCTTTCGTGTTTGTAGGCAGGGGATGTCCCTAGTTTTGTGTTTGATAGTAAGGGCAGTTATTTTGTGACCCATGGCTGCTGCTTACATACAGCACCACCACATGATATCACAGCATGACCAAACTCAACAGAAAAAAGAAAAAAAAAAGCACACAATGTGGCTGCAATTGTTTGCACCCCCGGCTCAATGCTCAGCCAAAGACAACCTCGTGGAAGAGGTTGCTCTTCCTAGGAAGAGCAAGGCTCACAACATCAAATTCAAGTTACCACCTCCAACATGCCGTGTTCTACTGACTTCTCTACAGCTCTGTACAGTTATTCCAACATGAAAGGATCAGCAGAGCTTAACTAATAACCTGGTCTCCCCTTGCTTTGGAGACATGCCCCATCCAGCAGACATCTAAGGCTACAGTCACTGTTCAGGGACACCCAATGCTTCACTGCAAAGGCAGGGGACACGACGAGTATAGAAGTGCAAAAGAGCTTTAGCAGGAGGCCCAGCCCTTTCTAAATGTCTGCTTTAGATAGCTGCTTTCTCCATCTTCCTACCACTTTTCAGAAGCCTCATCACTAACGCTGCAGCCCCATGCAATAAAGAGAAAAAACAGCTGAAATTTGTGTATTAGCAGGCAAATTTTACTGCTTGCAAGGTGAGAATACAGGATGAGTGAGTTTTTTATATGCCATCAGCTGCTGTGCTCAGACTCACAGTCAGGATAACTTGGCAAAGAAGGGTTTTCTGTTGAGCATTGCAGGAGCCTGGAGAAATAGTGTTAGAAAGCGGTGCTTTTATCTGAGGAAATAACCTAAACACTGATGATCAGCCTGTGTGAATCTCTCTTATGTCTGAGTAAGACGCAGCATCAGGCCCTGACATTGGTAGCTGCCCTAGAAAAAAAGAAACACACACACACACCCCAAAACAGCATTTTAAAACAAAGACAGCTGGATTGACAGCGACCTACACAGACGGCTGTGGCCAGCAGTGACACTGATTGAGGCAGACTTCTCTAAACTGGCGACAGACTCTGAATGCCAGATCCCACATTCAGTCCTAAATGACACAAGATACAGCTTTATGTTGCTGTTGTGATTAGGGAACTTTCTCTTACAGTAAGAATGTAGGAAAATGTTAGGTGCATTGTTGGCCTCCAAACAGTTCTCCTTGATCCTTCAGACAAGGATTTGGTGAAAGGATATCTAACTTTAAATGGGAAACTTCTTCATGAAGCTTTCCAGGGAAAATCTGCACTTAAACGAGGAGTAGTGATCCAGCTCCAGCTGCTGGGGAAATGCAGCATCCCTGTGCAGAGGCTGCCGTTGGACGTTTTCATAGCCCTCCGTTTGCTTTCATTTTTTCATGTTTATCAGAAAAATGCATTTGTTTTTTTTAACCCATTCTCAACAGAAGGGCAGAAACCAGACCTCTGATGCCATGGAGGTTTCTGCCACACAAGTGGCAATGAGGACAATGCCAGTGCTTTCTGCTGGCTGGAGTATCAGAGTCCCAGAATTCAGAGGAGCTTGGGGACTGCTGCCGTAGTGGAAATCCAAGACTTTGGGATCATTTCTAACCCTTAAATCCAGGGTAATCACAAGGTATGGTGCAGTGGCTCTTTGAGCACTTGTCCACAAGTATTTCACTGTAGTTTGTGTCCTGTGGACAGTCTTTGGGATGCCTACAGACTTTGCTCTGCACACCTTTAAGGTCCCTGCAGAGTGGGGTGGTCCTAAGTGTTTGTCAGCAATAATTCTCTACATTTTTCCTAAAAACATCATCCAGGCACCCTGTGTTGGGGTGGTAAGAAGTGTAGCTATGGGAATTTTAATCATTGAAGGAACTCTGGGGTCCCTTCAGAAGATTATGAAAGATCTGCTTTTTAAAGAATCAGCATTGATGGGTCCTTCTTGGCCTGAAAGATGCTAAAGCACTCAGAAGCTACATCTGCAGTAGAACCAGAGATTTCAGGCACGGTGCTGTTGGGAGCAATGCACATCCAGATCTATGAGGATGGATTTGGGATGCCAGAGATGTCTTCTAGTTCTATTGCAACTGTCTCACAAATTAAACAGTTTGCCAGCAAACAGTTTTGCTGAGGTTGTCAGGGCTGGAGGGGACAATGTGTGCAACAGTTTGTGCCAACATGTCTTCACCCCGATTCCATAAAATGCCTTCTAATTCTTATTAGGAGGCTTACATCATGCCATAAGTCATTCATTCCACTCACAAAATAGTCATGGTTTCTAGTGGACATTACTCATGCAGCGCCCTCCTCTTCAATTTTTCTATGGATTCAGAAATTTTTAGCCAAGTCCAGGCCATAGTGCTTTTCTACTTATTCAGACTGAGGCCAAAGATTCATTCTGGATTCATTATGAATTCATATGTAGGCTATCAGCTGATCCAAAGTCAGATAATTGACAGAGTACATATAATTATTCACCTTTCTATTTGCAGGGCCTCTGGATCAACAAAGAAACCTCCATTATGAGCCCTGCTTGGATCATACAATTTACTGGGGCAATGTTGGATTATATACAGGCAAGAGTAAGTCTTTGCATGGATTTCTAACAGTGAGAAATCTTATCAGCCACTTCCACGAGCAGATGTGATGTGGCTGAGGACATGCTGAGGCTCACTGACCTCGTGGCAACATGTCCCAACACCACACTGTCTGTCTGGCTGCAGTTTGCAGCTATACGAGTCATCAGTGTACCCATCCAAAGAGGATGTCGTGAACCAGCCGTTCACAGTTGCTTCTGCTTCCTCCATCCTTCCCCCTTTCCGGAGTCCGATTTATCAGTTGGGTCAGCCTTAAGCCAGTTCCCTTTTTTTTATGCCACTCTATGCCAAGATGCATATACAGACATCTCCATTCAAAATTGGATATTTTCTCATAATTGCTTCAGAAACCAAGGGCTTTGACTCCAACGGATGCACATAAAGAACCTGGCATGCAGACTAATTTCAGTAGTAGATACAACTTTCTCACTCTTTCATCAGTCTTAGTGTTCAATCAGTGGATGATGATACTACTGAGGAAACCTTGGCAGATTTCCTCAACAGAAAAGCACGGCAAACTTCTCACCAACAGTGTCCTCTACAACATCTCCTGCAGACTCAGTTCCCAACATTTGACCTACCTGCAGCATCCAAGCAGCTAAGATGAAACACGTGGCTCCAAAGGGCACCTGGAAACTTGGATAGTCCCAAACCTCTCTCAAAACCACAGTGCTCCTTGAAAAAGTGGCCTGACTTTGGCTGGAAGCACTGGATTATTATAAACTTGCCTGTCTGCTTCATTTACTAGAAGAACACCACCCAGATGCCTTCCTGTCCAAAGGAGTTCTCAGCTTCCACTTCATCCACTCGTTTTACCCCTTCCTCATTTGTTTTCTCCCAGAAACCCCATTCCAACCACTTGGATCTGCTACAGGACAGATCTGCTTCAAATTATACTGGCACAGCTCAGCTCACTCAATGCGGTGCAGACACGACGCTACATAATGGGCAAAAGGATGAGCATCATGTAAACGCGTGAGCGATATTGTCAGCACTTCTAGGAAGTTGTACACACAGATCTACTTAGTTAATAATGAGACGTGCACACCTTCTGTGCACCTCACTGAACACACATTTAAACATATGGCTGCTGAGATAGAATATATCCTGCCAGCCTTTTTTCTTAATTAAAGTTATGCGAGTTATGAAATACTTTCCTTCATAATAAGCTCTTATTCCTGTGGAGAAATTTCTATTTGTTTTTATCTCATTTGAGCTTCAAGGTTAATCTTAGTTTAAGAATCTCGCTCGCTGTGATAGCAACCTCATTGCGCTTCAGTCTGATCTGTGTGCGTGGGTGTGCGCGCATCCTTTTGTTCCATGCTGAGGCTGGATGCCGCTAGCTGAGTATCCTCTGTGTACCGGTTTGTCCTACAGATATTAGCAATAGGTGTAGGTGACTGTGAAAATGGTACATGCAGGATATTTTCCAGATCCAATTTAGGGCCGTAAAAACAAAACCAAAGGGGCAGATGCAGAATTTGTGTCTTGTTTTGCAAGACAAGGCGAACGTGAAATATTTCACTTTCTGATCTAATGTAAATAGGAATTAAATTCTGGAATCCTTGATATATATTTACTTATTTTGTTATATGACAGCAGCAAGTGATAATTTATTCCAACATGAGACATTAATAAAGAAGAAAGAATAAAGAGCAAGCATTTAGATCAAATTAATTTACATGAAATAAAACAATAGAAATCACTGCTTTATCCACAAATAAACATTTTATGTCCTGTATACTTCACGACGATTCTCATGCCATATCTTACGTATGTATTGGACAAACATAGTAGCAATTCTGAAATAATTGTTCACAGGTATAGGCACTAAAATGAATGTCTGAATTATTTACACAAGTCCATCTTCCCTTGGACCTTTGGATCTGGAGCAATTTAGGATAATGGCTCAGCTCCTTCCTCTAGTTCATCAGTGTTACATTTTTGCAATCAGCAAAAGCTGTTCTCTTTCCTCTTTTTTTTTTCTTTTCAGGATATGTAATGAGTAACATTTTATAGAAAGATAAAAAACCACCTTTAAATGCTGCCACTACTGGCCATCACCTTCTTTTTCTCCATTCTTCAAAGGTACTACGATATTTCTTACTCTCTATACTTGCTCTTAAATTCTTCTTTCCTTTCCACGCATATTTCTCCTGACTCCCACCTCAACCTTTCTATTGGCTTTTCCCTTTTTGACTCTAATCCTTGTACTGTCTCTCATGACAATCCCTCGCCTACACATATTTGCTTCAGCTCTCTCCTCATTTATTCCATTAGGTCTTAAATGGTTAGCTGCAAGGTACTTCTTATATATTTCGATTCCATGCTAAAATCACATTCATGTAATGTTCTGGGTGGGAAGTCCTGATATGTTGTATGCTGTCGTAAGGGCTCTGCTTTGGAAATATCCTCTCATTTAATAGGTTCAATCATCAACCCACTGAAATTCTTGTAAAATTCCTCTGGACTTCCATGTGTGCACAGGTGGACCCAACGTAACATTTCGTCTCCATTTGTGACATAGAGGGGGATGAGGGACTTGTGGAGAAAGTTAGTGCATGGTAAGAGGTTTACATTTACACATTAACAGTTTTGGCAGCCTTTGATCAGCACTCCTGACAGCAGAGCAGTTCTGGCTAATGGCTTGTGCTTCGAGGAGCAACAAGCTCCAGCACCTGAAGATCTCAACCCTCCCGTGACCCCATGTTTTGACTGCAGCAGTTCCTCCTACCTTGCAATACTGGAGTACAAGCTATCTTAAACCTGGGGTGTTATTTATTAAGACTTTTTCTAAAAGAAGACAACATTTGGGGGCCAAAATGGGAGCTCTTTGTTATACATAAAGAGGGCTCTTTCTGCCTTTATAGAGAGGGTGCGATTCAACGCATCCATTGTATAACCCCATTTAACCATCAAAAATGTTGCTGAGAACTAAAAGATAAAATATAGATCTACTGTTCATTTTTTCCCCTACTTGATCTTTTGTGTTTGATCATAAATGCACATTGTGAAAAGATGTCTTATACCTCCAAGCTAAACACTGTTTGCTACTCATTAGTGATTTATAAATGATATTTTCTCCCTGGTGACATATCTTTTGATATGATTCTCTAATAATAACATCCACCAATATTAAAATAAGAACATCCCCATGTATTGTGATCACCTTCAACCACATTTCCTCACTAAAATTAAATTTTAGCACACCAACTGATATTGTATGCATATATTTGTCTACCATCATTATAAATCTCCTAAGGGTCTCCATAAAATGATAGTTTTGCCTCTTTGCAGTAATTCTACCTAATGCTCCAAAGCAAGAAACTAATTACATGCTGACTTTTCACTAACTTTGATCTTTCAAAACCCATACTCTGAAGTTTCTATAGGTAATCACATAATTACAATACACTAAGTGGGATGAAATTAGCCATCAACTTTTTTTCTTTAAATAGCATTAACTCTTTTTACAAATAAACGTTTAATTTAAAAATATTGATCATTCAGTAGCTCGCTATTTATGATATCCCAATATATAAGTTTTCGTAACTAAGATTTCAAAATAAAATCTAATTATATGCACTAATATTTATAACAAATGTCTTATTCTAACACAAAGAGTTTCAGTGGAAGGGGCTCTGCTACGAATTCTTGAAAAATATGTTTAAGGAAGGCCAAGCATAAACGATAGCGGTTTTAGGAAATTACTGAGATTTCTCAAGGGAATCTTTGAGTCTCTCAAAAAAATGACCTCATTTGTATTTTCCCAATGAATTGGTATGATATTTCCTGTACGAAAAATTGAAAACAATTGTTGCTTTCAGTTGAACTCTATTGCTATAGCAAAAAAATATCTTGGATTTCCTCTTTGAAAAATACAAGTTTAGCTTACTTGTATTTTCAAGCATAATCATAAGAAATTTTGCTTTTTTAAAGAAAACAAGTATCACAGCCTTCTCAACAACAGAGAAAGAACTGTGCAGTTCAATGCTTTTTCCCTTTATACTTTCAACCTGCTATTTTAGCTCAGCAGTAAAACCATAAAATCCTCCCATCCGAAATGCCGTGGCCTCCTCCCTGCACTTCTTGCACACAAATGAAGACAAATACAAATTCCAACATGCACAAAGACGACATGCCTCTGCCTCTCATCAGGGTCCGCACTTATATTTCCTCACATGTAGGTGTCCCACTGACTGCCACGAGGTCAGACTTACACCCTGGAGCAGGCAATGAGGAGCTGAATTAGCTGTCTTTCATGCCTCCATCCATTTTATACCCTACTGCAAGGAAGGGACTACTCGGCATGAGGAAGGGTGGCAAAACACAGCCCTGCGTGAAAACACGTCTCCTGGATGAGCACTTAAGATTCAAGGAGAGCTCCAAGACGATGCCTGGACAGTGTCTGTATGCTGGGAGGAGAAGAGGGATGCTATACGGTAAATATTCAACCGCGATTGCAGTTCCTGATGTGAGTGGTGGCCGCAGGTGTCCTGTGGGTCAAGGAGGGAGGTTGCTCACTGCAGCCCCGTGCCAGCAGATGCTGCAACACCCGGTGCTGCTGCACTCCCCGGAGCACCGGGGTAAGAGATGCAAAGTTGTGTCCTTTCCCTGCTGTTTCCTGCACCCACTGGCTCCCATGAGCCCAGCCCCAAGGCTAAAACACCTCCTACCCCAGTGCCCAGCCCTCCTGGGAGAGAGGGGCAGTCCAAATCACAACTAGGACTTTGAGAGCACTGATACGTCCCCACGGTGGAAGGGGTGATGTGCCAGATGCCGCCTGCCTGGGGTGGCTTTGCAGATGACTCAGCAGCGCCAAAAAGAAACACGTTGTTGGTGAAACAGGCCTCTACCTTCACTACATCCCATATGTGCACCTTGTTTGTCTAATAGCATTCAAAACCGCAGAAAAATCTGAACACCACATTCACTTTAAAGCTGAATAAACAAAATTTGTTTTGACTTATCATCAATCATGCCATGTGATCACAGGGCATATTGTGTGCAAACGGCAGTTGTTTTATCTGGAGCTTCAACCTTTAAAAAATTCAAAACAGTAAAGTTGTTTATTTGACACTGGTCCTGACCCCCAGACTTTAGCGCTGCATTCTGACAAAGTGAAAGAAAGAAAACACATTTTGCTGCTTCACTGCTGTGGCATAAAGGAAACCCGACTTCTCGGGAGACTTTTGACACATTCCTTGCATTTGAAATGTACCAATAGGAACGTTATCTTGTTCTTTTTTATTTTTCTAGAAACGGGAGGAAGAAAGGTGTTTACATGGTATTGCACATGGTAGCAACTCTCATTATGAGGATCTGCAGACACACAGTATGTGCATTTAGCTTTGGGAATTGCATTACTTAAGAGCCCTGTGGTTAGAAAGATGAATTCAGACAGACAATAAGGAATAACAGTTTGAAAGCCATGCTCATAAGACACTTGCACAGATCCAGTTAACAAATGATAGGCTTGCAAATATTTTTTTGTGAACTAACTTGAAAACTCATTCCAAACTATTCTTGTGAAAAAACACAATCTCTTCCCTCCCTTTGTTTCCTCCATCAATAAATAGATGTTGTGAGGAGATTGCAACGTACCTGTATCTCATTTTGTGTTTACATGTGTCCCTCTGGGAGAGAGAGAGCATATTTTTGTCTTCAAACATCAGGAATGACAGAGCACCTAGAAAGGCTGCAGATCACTGAATAATATGTGGCCATTAAGTATGATAATGAAAGTTTCCTTCTTTTTTTAAACCTCTAAAATTAACATCATAATTCTCATCTAAGAATGAAGAGCAATCATACCTCAGCAACACCTAAAGCTTTCACTCCGTTCTGTACAGGCAGTTTTGTGCTACTTTAACTTCACCGTGCTGAGGACAAACTTTCAAATTCATTGTATAATCCTGAAAAAAAACCTAAACGCGTTCTGCTGTTTAACTCCTGTGGCATAGAGGAAAATTGACTTCTGGGGAGACATTTGACTTACCCCTCCCATATGGCAGGGCTGGGCTAAGGAGAAGGACCAGGACTGATTCTTTCTCCAGACTTCCCATTTTATCTTGGATAAGTCTATTCAATTCTGTTTCCTCACATTTTAAAGATGATAAAAAATAATAATTAACTTCCAAATAAAGATGGTGTGATACTATCTAGTGTAATGTTTTTAAAGTGGTTTGTAGTCCCCAGTTACAGGAATATAAGAGCTACCATAAATGTTCTCAAGGAAAGGCTTGCTGGGGGAAGTAATGTCTTTTATTAGATCAACAGCTACATTTGAAAAAAAATGGACCTGCTTTCGGGCACATGCAGGTTTGCCGCTTCCGTTTCAGCTCTGAAGAAGAACCTATATAACCACATCTGTTGGTCTAATAAGGAATATTACGTACGAACCTTACTGTCTTCCAAGTCTGGACCATGTAAGCTTCAACAAACCTGTTTCTGCAACTTAAATAATCTGAGCAAGGGTCTGTGCAATCTCATAGACTGTTTCTGGGAGCAACCAGTGTTGGACACTTCAGAGGCAGGTGAAAGTGCTTATATTGCATTCAGCGCGGCATAACGGGCTCATCGGTGCTTTCTACTTCATATCCTCAGTGAATGCTCTACCACTTGGTCTTTCCCCTCACTTTTTAAAGTTGATGCTCACTTGCCTTTCAAATTTTTATGCATGTTTCCATCTTAGATTTCATTTGCCACGGTTTACATGCAGTCCCTGGGGATTAGGCCTTAATGTTAACCGGCTGGCACAAATAACCTCTTGAACTCATCAGTCTAATCCCACTGATTTGTTTTTATCTTTCTGCTCTCTCTCTCTTCAGTGCATCACCCTGTTACTGTATTGAGTGACTGCCACAGAAATGCAGTCCATCCACGGCAAGCATATTGATGGAACTTCATCCAACAGGGTAAGGAATGAAGTCACTTATAAAACAGAAAAGGGGAAAAAAAGAAAGAAAAAGAAAACAGACCTCATTCCCTCAAGACTAAGAGTCTTAAAGTCTTCTTTGCTTCCTTTGTGCTGCCCTTGGGAGGAGGGGGAGAAGTAAGGCTGTGGAAGAAGAGTTGTATTTCTGCCATAAGTTGGAAGAAGCTCTATTCAAGTTAATGATGCACTGTTGGTGTAAGTTGGGTCAGGATCAGGTCAGACTCACAGAGAGCCTCCATTCCTCCTCCTCACAGATTGGTGTGCAGCTAATTGTATTTGGATGAATAATTCTAATAAAGATGTGACCTTTAATGCCAATCGGTGGTTTTAATTTTGATTCCTAATCAGTCACCTCAGTGTGATCCCTTCTCATGTGTGAGCAGCAGTGAGGCCACTGTGCATATTTACACACAAAAAACAAATATGGGCCCAGGGAGGCATCCCATGGGGTAAACGCATATATTGCAGATCTTAAAAAGAGATTTGTACATTACTGGATTCTGAAGCAAATAAAAGTGCATAAATTCCTAGGAATCAAAGATAAGTCAAAGGGAAAAAAAGGCATTCACAAGTAGAAAGCAACCCCCATAGTTCATGAATAGCCTAATTATGAGAGAGCCCCACAGGCAAATGCGAAGTTACCAACACGATTGCCTTTGGAGCTCACAGAGGGGTCAGATGCTACCCTCAGAATATTATCTTCTGTAGCACAGCACCTGGGTCCTGTACTTTACAGTGCCATTCAAAAATCACACCAAGGGAGAGTCCAAGGAGGCAAGAGCTGACAGAAACTCAACATGGACATTGTTGTAATGCTTGTACGTTCGAGAATCAGTTGCCTTTTCTCACTGCAAAACTGCTTCTCCTGACACAGATGCAAAATTGATCCAACATCTCTTTCTGAAATTCTCTACTACATCCATAGGTAAAAGGCTCCTTGTGGCCTTCAACACATGGTAATGGTGAGAGACAACATGTAGATAACATAGCGTGACAGAAAGATTTTGTGAGGCTGGAGGTGCCACCTTCCTGCCAAGACACAACCCCCTGGTTTTCTCACTTTTGTGAAAGCAGAAACAAGTTTTCTCTGCCACCTACCATGCAGCAGAAAACACTCATTCATCCTGGAGTTAAGACTATGCTTGGAACTGTAATGGCAATTTCATTTCTTGGCCAGCCACATTTCAGCAAAGTTGGCAATATACTCCTAAACTGTCTGGAGTCAATGATATGCGAGAAATAGCCACAAAAGTGAAGGGTACTGAAGAAAGGTGGTCAGACACAGAGACTTTGGCTCAGAAGGAAAAGGATGAGATATAAACTTTGTCTGTCATCCATGGACATCAACTTCCTTTTCAATTACAATCTGATCTGATGAAGGCTGCTTCAGCCAGTGTGAATTTTGCTCTCACTCCCACTCCTGTCTCCTCTTCAACCTCCCTTTCCACAGGCTTTTACAACATGAGTTTGCTTTGGGAAATTTGGCCCTTGCTTTATTTCCGTGGCTGCACCAACCAGCCTGTGACTGCCCATCTCTGCTGATAAGACTATGCTGAGTAAATACAACTGCATGATGAGTTTGTCTGTTTTATACTACTCCTCTCTTTATAGAAATGCCCTTCATAACCCGAGTGCTGAAGTCATTATGCTCGTCTCCAGATCACTTAACAGGGCTCATCTCTTTTACAATGCTAAGAAGTACCACCTGCTAATTAAAGGTACAATACGGTCTCTTTAAATCCTTCTCACGTTTAATATCACATGTATATTCATGTGCTTAAAGGATATATGTACACTTGCATTTCTGCATATTTCTACCTCTCTTTAGATACATAGCCTGAGACTATGAACATCTAACTGATGCCCCACACCACATTCATGAACGCAAGGAAAGGAGAGAAATCCTGTCTATATCTGGGTCCCTTGCAAGGTTGTGTGTACAGGGATGTCTCCAGCGCAGGGGTGGATAGAGATCAGAGGTGCTTTTTGATCTGCCTCAACAGTATATAATGAATCAATCAGTGGGGTTTGAGGCCTCTTCAATGGGTGATAACTTCTTGTAGCTAAATACATCTGAGATTACAAAAAGCTAAATGCACTGTTTGTCCCTACCGTACTTGGGGGCAAGGCAGGAGCACACTGCCATTTCTCTGTGATCAGTGAAAACGCGCAGGGCTGTACATGCTTGCGGGGGATCCAGCACAGTGCTGGTTGTGTCTTTTGTATACTACAGTAGAAATGTCATTCTGGATTAGCAGTTCCTTAGGAGTAGTTCAGGATGGAAGGATGTGAAAAGGCAGAAGAAAAACCTTATCAGTTGGAAATGGAGCTTGCTAAGCTTATGAACAGAATAATGTAACACATTTTTCTGCAATAGCAGACTGGAGATCTCTGCTCCATGGTCCCGGAATTCCTAAACATAAGTATAAAGTTATCTCTTCATTTTTAGTTAATAAAGACTGAATTATCCTGTTAGACTATAGCCTGTTTTCCTATTTACTGTGTTGTGATCCAGGCGCATCATATGGTTTTGAAATAGGCAGTTTAATCGGATTCAGAATTCATTTCTCTCAGACAGAATCTAGACTGAGTCAGTATATGTGGTTTTAACTAAAATAATATTTTGTTAGACTCTAATATGATGTTAATACCCATATGAGACAGGGTAATACCATTCAGTGTTCATCTTAATTAACTAACATTAACTATCATTAGACTTTTATATGGTACAATGCACATATTACTCCATAACTTCAACACAGATCACATACAGCTAGATTATAATGCATAATATCAATCATGGTTTTCTCCAGGCTTTCTTAGCACCTAGCTTTGATTTTAAAAGTTAAGGTCAATGTTAAGTGTTACACTTCAGCTGAAAAAGTTAAAATCAATGTTAATTAACAATGTTAATTAAATGTTAATCAGTTAAATGAAAGCATTTTTCATCCATTTCCCCAATAAACTGTGGTCAGGTAATCTTGCATACATTGTTTCAGATGTCACACGAATATGTCATCACCCTTGGGATGACTAGGAGGGAAGTCCAAGACAACCACTCCTGCAAAGATATAACAAATTGCTTATCTCAGTACAAAGGCAACTAAATTGCACTGGAAATCCAGACTCAGGAATAGGAAATTAAAGGCACAGCAAGACAACACCACCATTGCTAGTCTTGATGGTAATCACAACGGTACCCTAAATTTGAGGGGCTGGACACGTTTAGGGTGGCTCTGAGCTTTCGGCTCCTCACCCAGCCATGTGACAATGGGGTCCCTGTGCCTGACTGTATCAGAGCAAGAAGTGCTAGAGTAATCTTCATGTGCACTGAGGACATGTTTGCCCATATCAGCAGCCACACACAGATCAGACATCGGCAGTCAGAGACTGCACTGTTCCAGCAAGTTTATGCAACAGAGCAGGGAAATAGGGAAAAACTCTTCAGCTCACCCAGGATCCTGGGGAGGGGTGGGAGCTGAGCCAGGGCTGCTGCCGCTTGCTTGCTCCAGGGACCTGTGCTAGCCGGGGGAATGGCAGGTTTGGTAGGATGGCAAACCTGCACTTCACCTCATCACTGACTTCTGCGGTGCTGAGCTGCAACACTGCATGAAGGATCCTACACACCGTCACTGCCAGAAACGGCCCACTATTAACTAAGCAGCAGCAGAGTTTAAGAGGCGCTGGATTACGCCCAGGGAAAAAGCTAGTAAGTGGTAACTCGTGTCCTACAGAGCTGGCACCTAACAGGAAGGGACTAATAGAAGATGTGCTATTAGGAACATTTGAAAGCAATGGGTACACACAACTGGGCTGGCTGGCCCAGAATATATATATATATATAAAAAATTATAATATATATATATAAAACTATTATATATATATATATAAAATTATTGTAGTTTAACCATAAACCACACTCCTGCCATGCTTACCTGGTCAGGTCTGGAGCCCGGCATGCACACTGCACCACACCGGCATCTCCGAGTAGTATTTGTTAGCATGCCTATAAATCACCCATTTGCCACTTGTTATAAAGACAAGCCTTTCTCTCCCAATCTAGTCATAAATCTAACTGTCAGATTTCTAGAGCACTTGATGTCTACGCATTAAATGATAATGTAGATAATGAATAATAGCAATTTGGTTTGTGTTCTAGTAGTCTCCTTGAGTTTCTGGTGGGTGGACATCCATTTTCTTGTATTTTAACTAAGTCTAGTGATCGCCTCCTGAGAAAACCAGGGTTTGGGGTTAGTTTAGTAAAAGAAATAACAGTTAATTTTTTTGTGACTGCAGGTCTTGCCTTTGATACTGTGGAATTCAAAACTGCATGAGGCAACTACCAGCAGCTCATGGGCATGGGTAGCCCTGAATTATCCTAGTTTGGACATGACTTGAATCCAACCCTGTAACAGCAAGTTTTGTGTTAGTCATTATAAAATATTAGATGAATACTTGAAGTATACAGAATACTGCTGTATCATGGCTTTATCACGTGAGTGGGCACAATCCTAAAGCTCACAATAGTTTTCATTCAAGTTTAAAAATCTCACACATAGTATTGTACCTGGTGTGTGTATATATATAAACACATATATATATGTGTATCCAGTGTGTATATATAAATATGCACTATTGTATATAATGTATACCTATTACAGACTAGGAAATTTTAAGCAAGGCACAGTTTGTCAAATGCCTTAAAGATATTGCTTACAATTAATTGGATTTGAAATTTATGCTCCAGCTGGATTTTAGTCAAACCCACAGTTCCTTGCATGTTACTGAGATGGTTCTTTTGGCTGAGATCTAGGGATCTACCGTGTCATGTAGAAAATCTATTTAAAAAATAAAATAATAAAGCAGTGACATAATTGACTGTGGATATCAGCATTTTGCATGCCAGTGGAAATCAATATTTAAAGTGTGGTTCCACTTTGAAAAAGGTCCACATAAATATATTGTGCCCTCCTCATCAGATCTGTCTGGCTATGTGTTCAGGGAGACAACTCCTATTTCTGCTGACCAAGTATTATCCCTTCCCTTGTCTTTCCCTTCAATTAGTACTGAAAAGAAAATGCAAGTAAAGAAAATTTAGCACTTCTACAAATCCCCCATGAGTGATGGCTTTCTGGTAAGTCCATCACAGTGGTTCAGTTTGGCCTGATGTGAACACCAAGGGAAACTTTGGCTCTGCCTCTTCTCTGAGCTGGCCATTGGAAAAGCTCGGCTCCAAGAGGAAAAGGCAGCTATGTTGTACCTCTGGAAGAGATTTGCGCGGTCAGCTTCCTTATCAGAATCTCTTTGGTACAGAGACACAAATGTCCCTACAAAGGGAATTTTAGGTGCATGCTGTTGCACAGCCATAGGCGCTTTGCCAAATGGCAGAATCTACAACACTGAATTTAGGTCTCTGGTCCCTTGTATATCCATTAGGATGGAGCTCAAGAGATGACAGCAATTAGCCAGTTAATAGGAATTGTTGCCTAAATCCTACCACTTTCAGGAAGACAGGCAACTTAATTTGGACTGCAAAGTAAGCTCTACTCAGGAGCCACAGCCCTGAAGTGAAACATTCAAGCCTTTCCTTTCAAGATGGGAGAAGAGGACAAACTTTAATTCCTTCCACCCTCTCCCTTGCTCCCCCCAAATGGATACAAGATGTGGTTAAAGTTCTGATATTTTTCCTGGCAGTTAGTGGCTTCCTCCCTTCTCCTGCAGTGAGCAACTTTTCATGGACTAACTAATTGTTTGTTAAAACTTGAGGTCAGTGAAGGCAAGGAAGATTTGAACAGCAGAGTAAGCATGAAACCAGGCTATGATGATCATGTCTCCCATGGGCATGAGGTAGATGTCTACTCCAGTCTGTGTTCTGCTAAGCCTCTCATTGGTTTAGGTTGTTTTCAAGGGAGCAGATGATCTTCACAACACTGCAGTGGAACTACAGTTTAAGCTTTAGATTTATGTTCATCTTGGTTCTCTTTCTGTGCTCCACAGATATTCAATTAACTCAAAAAAGAGCTTCACAAGAGTAAAAAAGTCCTCTGTAATCCCAGAAGCCTTCTACAATGCCAGCAGATAGTCTCCTGGGAGTAAGGAGACAAAGCTTCAGCTATGTAATAATAAGGCTGAAAACAGCCAAAGTGTTTTGATGGACATGGCTATGATCATTATCTCCCTTCCTTTTACCTGTCTCCGTCTGCCATGGTCTGAGAATTCATACTTGCTCCACAGGCCAGATGAGCAGAAGAAATTTGACTTGTGGAAACCAGCAAGGCTTGGCACAAGATACACACTGGACTGCCAAACTCCGTGAAAATTGACATCTTCTGGGTATGCCAAATTTTGAGAGGCTTACTGTAGTCTCCTCTGAATTTCAGTGCTTCTACTGTTAGGAAGCAGCTAGTTGGGATCTTAGAGGACTAAGTGATGAAAGAGGCAGGTAAGAGTGTAAATCCTGGCTGAATGCACTGTTTTGCAAGCTTAGGCAAAAAAAAAAAAAAAGAAAAAAAAAAAAGAAAAAAAAAGTTCCACTTCTTCCTCCCCATCTGCGTAGTGTCAAGAGATAGACTGCTCCTTTCTCTCCCCACTTCTCTACCTTGGCCACTTTCCTCCATGGCTCTGAGAGGCAGGAGACATCTCTGTCCTCACCCCTACCATTCCTAAGTGCTGAAGCTACCAAATAGGCTATTCCCGTAGTCATGCGTCTAATGGGTAGTGCAGGGAATGACCCTGGAAGGTTTTCCCTTTTCTCTAACTAAGGAAACTATCTGGGTGACAGTACAGTTCCTAGCAGGCTGGAGAGTTTATTCCATGCTGCTTCTGCTGAATAAGATCATTCTGGGAAGAGATCTTTGGCAGGCTCTGCCCAGGACAAAGACAGCAGCAGAGCCATCATTCCTGCGTGATCATAGAAGAATGTGTCTGAAAACCTTGAACATGTACAAAAATGCACCTAGAACGGCTTTAATATACCAGCTGAATATGAATAATTGGCTGACCGTCATGGAAGAATGTAAGAAAGCATTTATAACCCATATAATTATTTCTAAGCAGCAGACACATGACTGAACCTTAGCAGGTACAAAACAAGAGGTACAAACTTACGCAACAGCTGCAGTGTTGTTGAAACCAAATGGCAGCTTGGGAAATGCCAGAACGCTTCTGCCCTGGAAATTTCACAATGATGGAGAGAGACTCCTGGCCCAAAAGGAGCAGCAATATTGGTGGTGGGAGAGGTGAAGATCACCCATGCTGAAGGCCAGCATGACCCCGGGGCTCTGCACGAGTCAAACTTGTTTAAGCTTAGTTTGATAAGAAAGCCTTGTTTTTAGCAACATTATCTATGCAATTGTTGTTCCACATCCACAGCCTTTCTATCACGTTTCTTCAGTGCTGTCTCCCTGTTGTGTCCTGCCCAATACTGCATGAGGGAAAAAAAAAATAATAAAAAAAAATAACAGCACTGCTTTGGGCAGAAACACAGGCTTTTTGTGCAAAATGTAAGCTTCTTTTATAATGCTATAACCCACTTAGCTTGGTTATGCCATCAGGCCTGAAATGGATCTCATGAGATGCACCAGAATTGGGCACACACCCCCCTTGTCAATGCAAGCCATCTCTGTTTCGGTGCAGATAGGTAAGCAAAGCCGTGGTACCACCAACTCATCATCCTCCTCAGCTGGGTGTAGGACACACATCCACTTCAGGACACCAGCACAAGGGTTGCTGTTCCACCCAGCCTTTCAGGATGGTTTCTCATTCCCAACCACTTAGTGCGTGGGAACTGCAGCAGGATTTTCCTTTGGGGAGAGAATAGGGGTGAGAACAAACAGGAGTGGTATGTTCTTAAATAGCTTTGTTTCCCAGACACCCAAAGCTGGAGAGGTAGGGAACAGGCGAGCAAAACAGCTTTTGGGGTTGGAATGAAGGCATCAGTCAAGGACCCACGTGGGATCGTGCAGCGGGGAGATGGGAAGCCAAAGGGAGAATAGATTTGGGGTTGGACCCTTGTTTTTTGATGTGCTTGTTCCAGGATTCCTTTGGTACTTGGTGAGAGAGTATTTTTAAAATAGAGCACGTCATGCTGCCGGTATATTTGGGAGCAATTCAGTGCTTTAATGACTAAAGGACAAATTAAAAGGAAAGGCTGTCCAGGATGAGATCTTGAGGGACGGGAATAGGGGAGCTGGCAGGCGGGATGAAGAGGGCTCACCCCTCACAGCCCTGCCTCACATCTCTCAAAACTGATGGGACTTATAAAGATGTGTTAAAAGTGTCATTTCTTACTTACTACGATGAAAAATCTCCATCCTATCCTATACTGAAAGCTTCCCTTTTTTTTTTTTTTTTGCATCCAAGAGGACGGTGTAGTAACAAACTGCCAAGAAAAGAAACTGTGGTGAGTCACTGAGAGGAAATTTAGTAGAAATGATAACACTTAACAAAAATGAAAATTATTACATTTACTGTACATGGGAACAGTAAAAAGTCCTTTTTTATTGCACTTGGAGTTGAATAGGAAAGGACTGACATTTCCACACTGATATATAAGATAATTTGCTTGCCAGCAGTTTGTTTTTCTCTTAAATGCAAGTTGTTTTGACAAATTTCTTAGCGATACAATACTGTTGTCAGAACCTGTGCACGACCATTGTGACTGTGTAGGAGTCTATTTTTCTGGCCTTTTTAATTTTAATAATCTAATATCTTATTTCTCAAAGGAAACTCTTAAGATTTCTGCCCAGCAGCATCTGGCAGATTCTATTTTGCAATAATAATAGTAATTAAAAAAACCCATGGAAAATACATGCAAAGTGTCTCTAACATCTTTTATGGTTGAGGATAAACAAAGAGATTTTTTTCCATTCGTCTCTTCAACCAAACATATCTGAGTAATATCCCTGTAGAAGACATCAAAATTTAGTATGTTAAATATAGGATTTCCCAGCCCTATTCTCAGTGGAACATAAGAGGATGATGCATGGAGTAAAAAATTTAGTTACCTATTTTTCATCTGTGGATTTGGTTTGCTTTCCTAACTGTTTTTGCTATTTATGGAACTTCACATTATAATGAAGCCTGTTTTTCAGCTACAATGAATAGGACTTTCTGCTGCTGACCTGGAGCTTTTCAATCTGGTATCATAAAGACAGATGAATAATAATAATTTTCTAATATGTTGGGTCAGTGATCTGAAGATCTGTTTATACAAGGCTCCTTGGGTAAAATAAGCTTACTTACAGAGGACCAGCACAGACTATATGCAGTACTGAGTCCTCCAGATGAATTCATCATTTCAATGAGTTAAGGGCAAAAGATTTCCTGCTTATGGTATTTGAGCTAATAAGCTTGGTAAGGCATAAGCAGATCTTAAGTGGGTTTTAGGCCTTATGTAGACAGTCTGTGTAGGTGAGAAATCTACATTCAGTCTCAGACAGATGTATGGATAAATGCAAACCAACTTATCTTGGATGGAGAGGGGAGCTCCTCTATATGCAGCACAGATAGACGTTCCTTTGATCAACATAAACTAAAAGTCTGAGCTGGTAAGTTCGTTAAAGCAGGGTTACGGAAAAGTTTAGCTCTGTAAAACAAATTAGCCCATCTCGACAGAAGCTTTTTTCCTCATCTGTACCCAGATAGGGTCTTTCTCTTTTAATTTTCAGATGTAATTTCCAACAGCCAAGCACCTGGAGCCAGGGCACTCTGAGCAGGGGCTGGAGGACACGGCTCACAGAGATAAGAGAAGCTGCAAATAATACATGGAGAGTTTCTTTTGGAGATGCCACCTCTACCATGAGGAACATTTGGAGAAGTGGAGTTCTTCTTGAATAAATATAGCCCTAAGAAAGGCCCATTGACTGAGACGCGCTAGTCAGACGTGTTTAAGTTACACCACCTGACTTCAGAAAGAAGAGAAATTAAGAAGGGCAGGGAGCTCCGATACGAGGTATTAGTTAATCAAGCCCAAATATACATCTAAGCTTCTCATTCCTCCATTTGTTTTTCCTTTGCAAAGTTTTAACAGCGTTTTCTTTCCCATAACTGAGTTCCCCTGGACTTTAATTTTCTAATGACAGAAACCAAACACACCAGTTAGTTTTACTGCAGAGAAGAACTAGCTCTAGTGTGAGAGATACATTACAACATGTGAGAGAAGAGTGTTTGTTTTTGTAAGGTTTAAAATATTGTTTCTTTATTTTCCACCCTAACTCTGAGAACTTTGGCATTTGACTAATTTACCGTGCGTTTAAGGCTGGTAGCAATATTGGAAAAGAAATATGATAATCACATGCTGCCACAAAGCATTCTATACCTCGCTCTCTTTTCCAGCTCTAGTTTCACATGTGTTTGTTCAATGGAATATTCAATAGACATTTATAGGAAATAAATTGAGAGATGAATGTAAACCATATGGCATCTGGAGGTTTATTTGTAAAGCCCCTGCATCAAAGCTTTCTCCAGATCACACCATATTAGCTATGTTTTTCCAGTCCAGCAGAATCAGGAAGGTAACCACAGACTTCCTTGATGGAAAACACATGAAAAACAGAGCAAATCTTAATATGTAGCTAGAGCAACTGTTCAAGTAGCATCATTTAGAATAATTTTATTACTAATGTGTTAAGGAGCATTGTTTAGTGATGGATTCCAAAACCAGAAACCAAATGCAAGTTCATTTGCTAAGCTCCCTGACTGTTAATTTGTAGAACTCACAGACCATTAAAATGTATCAAGCCATACATAATTAGTACTTGTACTTTTAAAGCACTTAGGACAATTAGATACTTTCTCGAAACAGAAATGCTGCATTGGATTTATATAAAGAGACTTTTCCCACAGAAAGCGTTTCATAGCCAATTGCATCCTTGTAAGTAATAAAAATTATTGATTGGACTGAATGAGAAGTTGGTTGTCGATCTTATTTATTTTTGTAGCAAAAAAAAAAAAAAAAATTTAGGCTGCTCTCAATCCAAAATACTTACTGTTTGCTCGAGTTTGGCAACACCAGCATTGCATCTGAAATCAAATTAAACTGTATTCTCATGCAGTATGTTACATAAATCATTAGGAAATGTCAAGAGCTCGTATATAGTTGTGTTTTGGGCTTTTTTTTAAAGTTTCCACTTAATTTCCAAAATAGTTTTCATTTTTCAATGTCAACCCCTTTTCAGCCACTTAGGCCAGCTATAATGATTTGTGTGTTAAATTTGCTCGTCCCATGAATATTTTTAATAACTCATTTAATATTTAATATGCTGCACATATTTGCGGGGCCAGTAAGTTCCAAGGTGCGATGCCAACTCCACGTTAGTACTCCCAGCGGTCCAAGTATTTACCTTGTGCACCAGAACAACACGAAGTGAAGTGAAGAGGACAGAAGAGTTTGCGGGGTGGTTGATTTACGTTGCCTTGTGAAGGCTCATTCAGGAAGCGTTTTTGCTTAAGATGAGACAAAGGACTATGGCCTGTTTCAATACTTAACTTCTGGTAGACACTTAAGTCTCTTTGACTTTAATATTAAGTATGTGCTTAAAGACAGACATAAAATGCACTAGCATCTGTAGGAATCTTTCCACTGACTTTAATGGGCTTTGGATTGCACCCTGATATCTCAGCTCAAAATAGCTGTTATTACAGTAATAAATGATTTGTAAAGCCATTCTTTTGAATAGGTACATTTATACAACGAAATCATAACGACTTCTTTAAAAACTCTTACACTGCAAATTCATACATTTGGGATAATTGCTCTCCTCTTCATTAGGGCTTCACACTTCTGTAGCACTTTCCAGTCCAATAGTTTGAAATCTCATTATGGATTTAGATAAGTGTTTCTACTCCCATTTTACAGATGGGCTAAAGGAGGTGGAGAGAGACAATGGACCTGTGTGGGAAGCTTCCCATTGACTTGAGTGGGTGCTGGACCGTAAGGTCCAGCCTTCCAGAAGATATACAGGCACCTATTTCACACTGAAAACCATGGAATTAAGTATCTAACAATCTTTTGTGTATTTAGCCAAAAACCCTCGTACTCCATCAAAGCACAAGAAGCCAGAGAAAGGTTTTATTCACAAATCCTACTCTCCAGTGATCTATGAACAAAGTAATTCTTCTGTAATATTCTAACAATTCTGGCACGGGGAAGTGAGAATAGTGCTCTCAGATCCTTGTTAATGTCAAGTGTGAATCAGTGAGCGGCATTGGGATCCCAACAGAAATGCTCCCCAGTGTGGGGTGGAGGGAAGACCAAGGACATCTGTCTGATAAGAGGCCTTTTAGGAAAGTACAATGGCTTAAGTGGGGCCTCAGGGCACTGTATGATTAGCTGCTTTCTAGGCAATTTTTTGATGGCATGAATATCGAATGGGAGAAAACCTGCAATTTATAACATTGGACCAAAAGTTTTAGACTTCCTACCTAGATATTTCAATTCTTGCACAGTACCCAGAGTCCTGGGTAAGCAGCGGTGAAGTCAGAAATGAAATAAACCTCTGTGAAATCCAGCTATGGTTGTTTGAATTTCAAATACCTTCAGAGTTCAGGTAATATGTGGATCGAGCATTTTAGTTTGAGCCCATCTCTAGCTAAAACTCTCTCCTCCTCATCAATCTCATTCATTCATCAACATACAGGTTAGCTTTTAAACATATGGCAGTCAATGAATGCCACTCACAAACCTTCGAAAATAAGTATGCAAGCAACATCAGTTTAGAAATATGCAGCTAACTGCTGGAAGCTATTAAAACCCAAATAAACAAAAGAGATTATACTTCAAAGAAATGTCAACAGTTTTTCCTCTCCTAGAACAGAGCAGTTTTCTTTGCTTCTATCCCCAGCCACATCTGGAAAGTGCTTACTGCTTTACACATCTCTAACGATAAAATTAGTTTATTGATTTTTCAGAATTTCCTGATAGATTTATGCAATTTCCAAAACAAAGGTAAACTCACATCCCAGTTTAAAAAACCCTCATGGTAACTACAAAGAATTCACAAAATCATAAAAACACAAAGTTATGCAAAGGAACAAAACCCAGTCACTTGCGAAATAATGCTGTATCTCTGCAACTACTGTTAGATAGCAAGAGATTGCAATTTAAATTACTTCCTCATTTATAAATTGAAAAAAAAAGTATCTTATGGCTAGTTATGGCAAGTGCAAAGTTGAGATGAAATTTCATTTCCAAATAAATAGCTATTTTAAAATGAAATCTACTTATTCCATTGAAAGAATTAAGAAGAAAAAGTAATCATAAATCATGATTACAGATTCAAAGAACTATAAAAAAATTAGAACTATTAAAGGTGTCTGCAACATCAACTCAAAATTTAGTCTCTAGTTTCCACGATAGTAAATTGCGTCATTTTACGCTGTCCAAATGTTGGATTTTTAATTTGCTTAAAATTCCACATTTGTAGCAGCCAAAACCTGCAAAGACTGTTAATTTGATTTTGGTTTACAATTAACTAGGCAGTAGCAACGTAGCCTATACAGAACACTGCCAAGAAAAATGATATCTTTGGTAAATTACCAAGGATCAAAATGTGGACAACAGATTTCTCCCCTCCCACCNACAATGATAGTTTTGATAGAGTAAAAGTATTTAATAGAAAATATAATGACAAGGTGCAAATTTTGCAAAACAGTCCAGAATTTCAAAAGTAGCAGTATATGTTTAAAGGAGACAAAAAACTCCCCAAACAATTTAAGCATTAAGTGTACAGTAAGTGCTCTGTAGTCAAATAAAAAGAAAATAAACTCTAACAAGACTGCTGCAGAATGGGAAAAAGCAGGTCTAGTTTGTTTATTTATAAATTGGTAACAAGTAGATTCTTTCGCACTAACTAAACCAGACAGTAATTATAAACACAGATTGGTTAAATTCCCTGCACCCTATCAAAGGAAATGAGTTCCCCTCTTTTCCAAACATTGTCATTTGTTTATTGAGCCTCTTTTGGGCTTGATTTCATTAAAAACGATGTAAAGTCCACATCTGCAACCCCCAAAACAATGTTAACCTTGTTAAGCTGATCCAGAGTCCTCATTACAAAAAAATTTGCAGGCAACATAACCAAGCTTTTTAAAAGGGAGCCACCGGAATATAGAGCAAAGAATTTGGATTATTTTTGTTCCATTACAGAAAACTTCTATTACTATGCAATAGAACAGGAAGCAAACAGTAACCGCCTCAGTAGTTCTGGATAATTAGTTACCTAAATTCTCTGAGGTGAACAAAATGTACTTAGATGGGAGAACATTACTGCTTGTATGCTGAAATAACAGAGTAATCTTGGTTAAAATGAAAATCACAAATACAGGAGGAAAAAGTCATGTTTAAAATCATTAGTCTTTATCAGTAAAGTACAACGGAGTTCCTCATTAAAGTAACAGTTTTATTAAAAAGGGGATGATACTGCTTATATTAGCTAGTGTCAGATATCAGATTTCAACAAACTTTAACACTGTAGACGCTATTAAAACATCATTATTAGAGTTGCCATGCTTGAATGATTTGAACTAAAGTGAATTTCGTGTATTTGTTGGAAGACAGCAATAATAAATCCTGGAGCTCGAGCTGGTAAGAACTGACCTGGACTTTGCAGACAAAAAGTTAAGAAGTTTTGCCCCCAGCATCGCTGGGAGTGGGGATACTGAAACTCAGCCCCGTGCCTGCTGCCACCAAAATCCTGCCTGAAAGAGCTGACACGGGACTGAGGGGCACTAATACCACTAATACCACACACACACTAATACCGCACGTTCTCCGACACGTGCCTTTGAGCCTGAAGAAGTGCCAGCGGGTTGCTGTTACACCCGGTGGATGTTCCCCATGAGACGATTGCCTCCTGGTAGCATGGCCAAAGCAGGAGACCACTACGGGGAATTACCTCTTCTTGGGGCAGATCCCTCCGTCCCCACGGGTCGGGTGCCACCACTGCGGTGTCCTAAGAGGTGCGTGTGATTACGGCTTGTTCCCATGACTTAAGAGAAAAACGCGCACTAGGGCAGCGGGATCAAAGACAGAGTAATGTGCATCACCTAATGCTCCCAGACCAATTAGCCTGACAAACTGCAGATGTCTTCACAGAGCACGTATTTATTTACTGATTCAGGGCAGTGCTGAGCAATTTGCTATCACGCGGCTGCATTCTCTGGTCAAGTAAACTCTGGGTATCTCTCACCTATGCTCGAGGCTAATCAAGGAAAAACAATCAGGTTCCCAAAAGGCAAATCCTCTTTCCATCACTGTTCCTGCCCTCCTAATGATCCCGGTGCCTGGGATCAGCTCCCTGACCATGTATCCCTGCAACTTTTTCATATGCAATCTGCCTAAAAATCTGATTTATGGCAGGTTTGCTCCTAATCTTACTCAGATTCTCAAACGTGGTGAATGCTTCAATAAAATGAAGACAATGTTTGCTACTCTTGCACTCTGCCAACATTTTATGATACTAAATAAAAATGCTTTTGATTTTTCAATATTATAATTAGAATAAAAATTAAAATATATTTGAAGTTTATCTTTAAAATAAAATAAAGACCATCAAGAAGAGGGGAGAATATTAATGACTCATTTTGATTTCTTTTGGTATATTATTCCCTCTGAGCCCTTATGTATAACTTTAAGCCTGACCCCATACTGAGATTTCCAGCTCAGCTTGTCACAGGGAATTTGGGGCAATTAATGTCTTGAAAGACTGTGCTTTTAGAATAATCAGGTCAGGAACTTCGTCTTTCTAAATGCTCTGCTGTTTCTCAGGAATATCTGTGGATTCTTGAAATAATAAGTTACAGTAACACTGGGCCGGATCCTCAGCTGGCGCAAAGTTAGCTTTTCTTTATTAACTTCAAAGGAACTATGCTGATTTACACCAGCTGAGGGAAGATGTGGCCCACAGTGTCCAGGTGGATTTAAATCATACACATGAGAAATACCTCAGTACATCCAGGTTTGTACTGAGGTTGAACATAAAAGGCCCGGGTAGCGGGAAATCTATCCCTTTTTATTTTTAAATGCTCAAATGTTTACCAGCTGACCTTCCCCTTTACTGCAGATCTGGGAATCAAGGTGCATACAATAAAGTTCAAACCAATCAACTGCTTTCAGCTGTTCTTGTGCAATGAATTTTTAAACATTTGATCATTAAGACCAATCTATATGCAGGTCAGTTTTCTGAACAGGATGGGAACAGTTTGGGAGCAGATGCCAGGGCACTGACTCATGAAAAGGGACTGCTAAAGAAACACAGAGACTACATTTATCTTGGGCCACCCATCAGGTAAGCACTACCAAGACCATCTCTTTGCTGGATGGAAGCACAGATCAAACCAGTTAATCTCTAGCACAGCGCCTTTGTTAACCGAACGGCGGCACCATGGCAGCGCAGTGCTCACCAGCAGCGTTAAGGTGGCTATCTTACTGCAGACAAACTTCTCTGCAGGTTTTGGTCCTTCTCCAACTGGTAAATTCTCTAGAAATAGCACTCCATGCTGCTATTTACTTATTTATTCTACAAAATTGCCTGGCAATTGCTCCTAAATATGTGGACAAATTTCAGCTATGACTGATACATTCACTTCCAACACCTAGTACTCTCATTTCACGGAGTTTGTGCCTGGGCAGCAGCCTCAGGCCACTGTTCCCCATCTCTGCATCACTTCAGTTTTGTCAGTGGACCGCTGGATGTACTCTAAAGCCCACATTCACCATCCCAGCCATGTCTTTAAGACCTGGGTCATGCTCTGCCCTTTCCAAATCCCTCTGGCTCGCCTGGCCTGCCTAGGGTGCAAAGTACATGGAGGTTAGTCTCTCATCCAAGGGTGACAGTTCCTAGATGAATGTACTCGAGGGCCACACAAAGTCCCGTGCAACCCAGGGTGGGAGAACAGCAGGTGACTGATGCATGTCCACGAGAGCTGATCATGCTCGGAAGCACATTAGACACTCTGGTAATGAGTGGTGTTGAAAGGGAGACACAATTCAAGCCTTTTATTTCCTCAAGATGCATATGCAATGTATTTGGTCTTTATTTTAAAGCTCTCTACCTTGGAAGCTCAGGGGAAAGCAGGCCAGTCCTGGCAGCACTAGGGTTATTGTCCATTTTCAGTCATTATAGCTGTAGAGGGGATGATCACTGAAGCTTGCCTGATTTTATCAGGTATCTTAGAAGCAGGCCTTCGAAGGCAGAGCTGCTGTGCTGAAAGCCCATTCCTAACGTTATAGAGGAATGTTTTGCAATTTGCCTAATCTATATGTTCATTGATTGAATTCCATTTTCTTCCAGTTCAGTGCTCACAATTGTAATGCACATGGTTGCTTTTGCACAGAGGTCTTTGCCTGCATACTTTGTTGCATCTCAACAAAAGCTTCTGAACACCATCCAGCTAAGTTGCCACATTGGTGCCTCTGGAAACACCAGCAAAAACATTGGAAGGGACAAACTGCTCCATTTGATTTGAGAATGCAATTTGCAAATCACAAACTTTTCTTTATTAGCTCGGTTCTACAGGTACTTTAGTCAAGATGTGTAGGTAATTAATTACTCAAATATTCCCAAACATCACCTACTTGTGCTTAGTGTTAAACCTGAGCCCTTGGAAATGTCAACACTGGATTTGAACTACTTGTAGAATTTTAACAGAAAGATTTTTTTTTGAGAGCATTTTCAGGTGTTGAAATCTGCCAAGGTTTCTGTAGTATATCCAGGTACCACAATATGCTGGTAGCCAAACTAGAGAGTATTTGTTCGACCCAGATGATAGCATTTGGGTCAAAGAACAGGTTGAATGATATGACGTGTTACTGCAGGCTGACTGACAGCGTACTTGCAACTGTATGAAGCAACGAGGAATAGGAAACAGAAAGTTGAACGTGCAAGTCTAATTCTAACACTTGCCGAACACATCATCTTGGCAAGTCACCCAACTTGTCTGTGCCTCAGTTACACTGAAACACTGAGATAATAATAATGCTTAATCACCTTTGAAAAGAAGTGAGAGATCTTCAAACAAAAGCAGCAATAAGTGTGAAGTATTCATTATAATATTAAAGAACAGATGGCCAAAGCAGAGATCCAGTTAAAAGGACTGTGCAGAGTTATAAGAAACCTCTTGCTGTGACGTATGCACTTTACGACGTGCATTCCCTCAGACAATACATGATGAGTCGGCTGCAGCAGTTTATGTTCTGGATTAGAGCATACGCATAAATAAAGCTACGTTTTTATGTGATCCCAACAAATAAATGGGAAGCACGGACAGGAATGTCTAGCTGATGGAAAAATGAGACACCACAAACAAACCACAGCTTGATGATGAAAAAAAGAAGTCTAAGATTTATACGGCACAGCTGGCTATGTGTAGAGCTTTTGTAAGCCTACGGCATCTGGTCACTTGTTTTAAATGTCTGAATAGATAGAGGCCTGAACCTTGCACAACTGAGGAAAAAGAGGCAATGTTTCATGGTAAGCCGCACAGCTACACATTGCACAATGCCCTGGTGCACATGGAGATCTGCCTGACTTCAAACACCAGGTGAGAATGAGGAGGTCTCCCACACCCACTGAACATCTGTCCTGCATTCAGGATATCACTGACATCCATGCACCTACATCTTTCTGAACAAGCTGTGCTAGAACTGGAGCATCTCTTCTAAAAGGATATCCAAGCACAACCATAATTGCCAATAATTTTACCATCTCATTTCTGTAGCTCCACTGATTTAAGTGGAGTTATGCTAACTTACACCAGTGGAGAACCTGGCCCATTGTCCTTCAGCAGCTCCAAACCACCCTAGACATCCCTTTGCGAACTAACATGAATGGTGCTGCTTCATCAGTAAAAAACAGGGTGAAAGAACAAAGCCTGTTATAGAGATGAAGAGCCAGATCATCTTCATGCTTTACTTGCAGAGTACTCAAGCCTTCCATTTCTAACAGATGATATTTTCACTCTAATGTTCAAAAGGTACATTGCACAACGAGCTGTGGGAAAAGCAGACTCCCAGCCACCGTGTGAGTCACTCAACAGAAGGAGAGAGCGGAGCTTGTTGAGCTGCAGAGCAGCACCACGGCAGTGGTGGGGATGGCCAAAGGGTGGTGACAAGGGAGGAGGGCAGGTACATTTTACATTTGTGTTTGAAAAAAGTCTACAGAAAGTAAAGAGGTTGAAAGACAAGAAGAATAAATAAGGCGCCTCCTTGCTCCAGGGCACAAACCAGTCCTTTGCAACAGCAGGAACATACTGAACACAACTAGCTAAATCCCAAATTTGTGCAAGCTGTTGCAGTCAATGAAAGAAGTTTCTAAGAATTAAAATATTTCTACAGCTTTAAAACCTGCCAGGCTCTCACTGGAAGGTAAGATGTGGTAGACACAACCTCTTATTTTTAAAAGTCTCACAAAAACCCAAAGGTTTGTGCTCCCTCTGTTGGTTTTAGGAAAGAGATTTGGTTTTATTTTGTTTTCCCCACAAATATCATCCTTCATTTTGTTCTGACATCAGTGGAAGGACAAAAATGCATTTGTGTGACGAGATGTTATTTACACTGAAGTTTCTCTTGTTTAAACAAGAAAATGGACGTGCTAATTTCAGCTCCATCCCAAATGCAAAGAAAATGAATAAACATTTAATAAACCAACTGCCAAACTGGAGGAAGATTAAAGTATTTCAGTACTGCTGAAGGAAATACCGCAAGCAAACGGGGGATAACACCACACACAGAGTTATGTCACAGGTATCTATCTGAGTGGGCATCTGTGACATTGTTCACCAGTATACAGAAACCTACATACCCAAAAGCATGTGTTGCTCATAGTGTTTGCTATTGCACCTACTTTCCCTTTAGCAAAAAAAAAAAAAAAATTAAAAATGGGCAAGATGAAAAAGCCCAGTTGCAAAAAGTAAACTAGAGGAATATGAGTCTGAGAAGACATGGAAAATGAGTAAGAATAAAAGTGTGACAGAAGGATGGATCAAATTATTGCAATTTTTTTCCTTTGGTGTTAATTATTTACAATATATGTTTCTTATCTACAATCTGTTTTTCACTGTATCGTTATTCAGCGCAAGGGAGCCCTGATCTTGGTGGGTTTTTTAGCTGCTACTGCGACACAAATGCTAAAATCTGATATCAGATACACTTGTTCAATTATTAATTTTTAGGACTTTATGAAGTCCTCATTTGCAGCATATGAAACCCCTTAAGTCCCTTTTTGTTTAAACGGGACTAATGACTTAGCAACAACATGCCTGCACTCTGGCCCTGAGAGGAGGCTGAATCCAAGGTCTCTGGGGACTAACCCATGGCCTTACCCAACACGCCCAGTTTGAACCGGGGAAAACCAGTAGGTGCAGGCAAGATGTGAGGCAAGGCTGCACGTCAGACATACTACTTGGTTCAGTAGCCTTGAAAGTAAAAAGTGGCTTCCCAGCCTGCATCCATAACCACAGGCTAAGGCAAAGCATTAAGGAAAAACTACCAGGCTCTACAGCTGCTATTGAACACAGCTGTGGAAAGGGTGGCTGGGTGGCTGGCAGACCCGCAGCCCTCTCGCGTTTGACAGCAGCACCAGGTTGGCATACCCCGTCTGAGCTGCTGGCTTCGCCTCCGTCCCCTTCCCTGCCCGGCTGAACTCGTCTGTCGCTGGCTCCCAGCCCCAGACTTGTGACACTGCAATTACGCCGGGGTGGCATGTGGAGTCTGTAGATGTTTTAGCCACTTTGCCGAAGCTAGAAAAATCCTGATTGAACTGGAGCAGGAAAACAATTTGCTGAAACATCACCTGGAGCAGGAAGTTATTAGATGCTTGAGTGACTTCTAGAACAGAAAACTATGTATGAATATGTACACGAGGCAAAACAGATGTTGTCTTGACCTCCGCACACTGGAATCTTATAGCTGCTCTGTTTACTCTCTGCTGTCCATAATGCATCTTTAAGCCAGGTGCTGCCACTTATCAGGTATCTACATCTCTTGTTTAAACAAATGTTAACTGAACTTGACAGCAAAGGGGACCCCTGCAGCAAAATCGGCAGAAGACAGCTTTAAAGCTACCTTCAGTTCTTACTCCTCAAATAACTGAAGTTTTGTGTGACTAGGTAAGGAGTGAGCGTAGAAAGTTAAACTTTTGACCCCATCTCCATGGGATTTCACACACCATCTGCCTGTTTCTCTGCTGGGGCATGAGGCTTAGCGCTGCAGGTGGAAGGAGAGCTGGTCTTCAGGAGCTGGCAGGAACCATGCCATAACTGTCCTCTGCCCACCAGCCTCTCCAAGGTCCCTTGAACCAGGAGATCCCTTCTAGGGTTATCATTGTAACTACGGCTTGCATCGTAACTACTGCTAGCATCATAAACTACTCTGTGCATCACAGCGACTGCTTGCAGCATGGCTACGGCTATGATCTTCCCCCAGGGCCGCGTCCTTGTCTCCACTGGAGAGAGTACTGTTAGCCATGCTGCAAGTCTGGGAGCTGAATGCCGACTCCCCCTTTTCCCAACCTCGCAGCAGGGTGTCTCTCATTTTTTTATCTGGGTTTTTTATCAATGACAACTTACACAAAAGCTTTAGGCCAAGATAAGGCCAGAGTGCTCTAGTGCCTGATGAGGCCCCAGTGAGATCTTACACCATGGCCATCATCATCACCATGGCAGCAGAGCATCTCCACCAAGGGCTGTGGGTTTCAGCTGTCCCCGTGCTCCTTTGGGAAATCATACAGCTGTTTGCGATAGGTGTGAAATTAAATTGTCACCTCTTTGTAAAGGGCAGCCCTATAACTGTTCATCCATGAAGCAAAGACAACAGACACTTAAAGGAGGTTTTACACAAAGCTTCTTCACCTTGCTCCTTCCCTCTCTCCTCCCAGCTCCTGCCGTACACAGCTGGGATAAAGGGTCTTCAGACCCACACAAGCTCCTGCAAGACACTGAGCTGCTGAAGCTGAGGAGCCACCACCACTAGCAAGGAGGTTGGTGTGAGGGGTTTGCTGTCAGCAGAGAGCCAGACAGCACGGTCAAGACAGAACCGACCCGTACTAACCATAGCACACGTGATCAAAATTGCCCTGGTTTCAGGGATATTTTACAGCCTTTTTGGTGCTCAGTAGAGGACAGTTGACAGGATCTGAGCACAGGTATTTCACCATCTAAAGGCTCTTTCCAAAGCTAACTAAACAGTCGTCTTCTCAAAGCTAACTTTGAACTGAAATCGGTCTTCTGATTGATTGGATTCAGTTTTTCTTAAGTGTCTATCATTAACTCCTCAAAAATGCCTCAGGAACTCGGAGACAATCCATCAGGCATTATATAAATACCTAGATCTATATTTTTGTCTACCGATCAACCTATCTGTGTTTATTTTAATTAAACGTGGATAAAGGCCATAGCAAACAGGTACTGGTAGCACTGACAACTGTGACAGCGAATGCTGAAACTCTGCCAGGACCCTGCTAATCAGTTGCTTACAGAGAGTTTAGGAAATCCTAAAAATTTGAGGGTGAGGAATTGTATTCAGCGTTAGAGATAAAGATCTGAAGTTCATTTCAGAAAACTGAAGCAAGTTCTCATGTAGAACCAAGGGAAGACAATTTTGTAAACTTTACCAAATGGAAAATAACGTTAGTCATTTTTACTCTAACAAAAGAATCAGTCTATCTAGTAAAAAGCATGTAACTGTCCAAAAAAAATGTCTTTTAGATATCAAAAATGGTTGTGGGATGAAATTGATGTGCTTTTCTGCAGTCCGGGAATGCCGCTGGTTCACAGCTAGAGCTTGATGCCCAAGATCTATCTTTTGCAGCTTCACTGAGCTGTGTCTGCAAGCGATTCCAAGCGCAAAGTTAAAGGTCGTTAAAAAAAATAAAACATTTTGCCCCTTGCAGAGGCTCAGGGTGTGTACATGCTGAAATAATCACCTGGAGAAAAATATTCAATTAAACTATAGTTTTCTGTCTTACATCCTTCACTCACAGCCAGTCCTTTACCCCCTGTCACTTCATCAGAAGACAGAAAGGGAAGAAAGATCAGGTCAAATACCTCCACTATCACACAGAAGACAATTTCTAGAACTCATTCATTCCCAAGGTTCCTTCCTTAATGCCTTGCAGAAAGGAGGCCTGGTATAACGAGACTTTGCAACTTCTTTCATGTAACACAGATGCATACAAAGGAAAATCACATTCAAAGTTCGTTACCTGATCTCAGACAGTAGTGGTGGACTCAGCACATTGTCCAAAATACACTAAATTACTGCTGAAGCTGAATATTCTGGATACGCATATACTGCATATACATATTCCTTCCTACATTTAGCTTAATAAGCACCCCTTTGTTCTGGTACAACAAATTGATGTCAGGAGCATCTACTCATGGATGCTCAGAGATTTGCTGTACACTGGGACAAACATTGCTATTTAGGCTGGACTACCCAAGTTTTTTCATGTTCTTCCAAGAAGAAAATAAGGCACACACTTTCTGTGTGCGTGTGGGGGGAAGTAATCTTTTTCAATGGTATTGGGAGGACTGGCATTTTGCTAAAACATTTTACTTTTCTCTCAATATGTTTGGGAGTACACACAGCAATAATGGGCAGCAAGTGTGTCTGTTACCGCAGCTGGAAAGTAATCCCAACCTTCGAGACTAGAAACTTCCAGCAAACACCTTTGCAGAAAGGTTAAGCTGCCCATCTCAAAAAATCCTCAGGCCGTATAGAATTAGCAGCTATGTATGCAGAACAGCATGGCTAGTCTCTGCTCTAAAACAACGGCAGCGAAGAGGAAGAAATATGCCAAACTCTGAGTAACGCTGATCACAGAAATGAGTAGAGGTGCCTTTTTCATTGAATCCCGCAGGCTGATAGTAGGGAGAGCAGGGATGTGTTATGGAAAATCTACTGTGCTATCTGAACACCAGAGGTTTGATTTTTTCTGATGAGATGGAGTCTGTAATGGACAATATAGTGAGAAATGCCTCAAAACAGAGGGTAGCTCTAGGCCAGAAGGGATAAAATATTAGGCAGATGAAATGGGTTGGTTTTGAGGATGCGCAGACTTCAAACATGGCAGTCTAATTCCTTATGTGATAAACTCTGCAGTCAGCAGAACTACAGACTGTGAGAAAAAAGCATCACTAACACTCAGGAGGTTTTTAGAACAGGACGGCTTGTTCCTGCTGCAAGATGTGGGAACACTAAACGAGCTCAATAATTTCAGTCTCTAAACCTGTCGTTACCTGCCCTGCTGCTGATAGTGCTGTTATCTTGTTACTTCTGCATGCGTACTTCCTTCAACTCTTACAGTTCTGAAAGGATATCTGGTTTGCTTAAATATCAGGAGACTAAAAGCTAAACCGAAACAAAACACACACCTACAGTGAGATGAAAAGAACCATGCATTTCAATGAATGGAGGACATACACTCCAGGTAGACCTGAGTTTAGTTACAGAGCAGCTAAGAAGAGCACTAGATCCACTGAAAGTGTATAATTTACCAACCATTGAGGCTTTGTTAATATTCCCCTTTTACAGATTTTTTTTTTTTTTTTTTTTTCACTGGCTGATTAGCTAATTAAAGTTGTAGGCTGTTTCCTTTCAATCAGAACTGTGAGCGTGTACCAGGTGCCAAGCATCATGACATGCAGAAAGGGAGATGAGCTCAGAGAGATGTAGGGGTACAGAAGAGGCTCAGCTCGACCAGATTACCCCACAGGCAACAGGCTAACACACTGGATTTTCCCATTCATCCTGTCCTGGCATGAGGTTCACTATACCTCACTGTGAAAAGAAGGCAAACACCGTGGAAAAGCGGTAGAGCATGGGGGGCGATGGTCAGAAAAACAAAGATACCACTGAAAAATGCGCACCAGCTTCTTGCAAGCATGGTTGAGTTAAATGAGAGGAACAACGACCTCTAGATTAGCATCCCTTGGAGCAAGCTTGTCTCCAATGAGCTTTTGTTGGATGTGCTGGCATGTGAGCAGAGACCTGAGCCTGATCCAGCTGGGCACAGCGTCTTCTAACCTGAAAATTCTTACTGACATCTTCACCTGGAGCTGTTCACAGCATTCCCAACAGAAAAGTGGGTTTTCATTGTTAGCAAGAAACAGTCAATAAAGAACTGATTCACAGCCCTTCATAGAGCAAAATCAGCAGCAAAATAGGTATTGTTTCCCGTGGCCCTACGGCACTGCCTTCTGCCTAAGAGAAGGAAAAAATCTGGGAGCTCTTTGGGACCAACTGAATCAATGCTTTCTTTGTTGTGTTACCAAGCAAATAAACTGGGTACGTCCCAAATAAGGTGACGCAAATCTTTGGTCTGAAAGATGATTAGAAAGTATTTGGTTAAGATTTAAATGTACTTGGTACACTTAAAGGTACTTGGTTAAGGTTTAAATGGAAGGTGTGTTTTCAAAATCCATGTTCTCAGGAATTTTACGTCTCAATTCTAAAAAAGGTTTATAGGTAAAAAAAAAATAGCACCTCCAAGATGCATTTGGCTGACTTAAAGAACAGGGTGGGCTGAGGTAAAAATTTCCCACTCCTCTTCCAAAATCACTGGAAATGTTGTTTAAATAGAAACCGGCTGAGTTACCAATTAAAACAATTTGGATTGAAAAAGGCAATGTGGTATAAACCAGAGATATTTCTGATCCACCGGTAAGGTGACCGAAGTACAAGATACCAGAGAGGAAATGATCAAAACAAGGCAATCTAGGACTTCCAAATGTAAGGGTACACTGCAAAATGCTTTGCAGTGGGACAGAGAAGCCTTTAAATATTTAACTATAGTAGTTTTAAATGCAGATTGGGCTACATTTTCTTGGCATCACAGAATTTTTTTCCATTTCAAGGCTAGCAAACCTCCTGGAATCTTACCAATAGCCATGAAAGATTTAAAAATTGAGTAACTGCGGTAAGAGTGTGCATAGCTGATAAATAGGAAGAAAACATTTGGACTCTCTTACAGTTAGTCCTAGTGTTTCACAAATTTCTTTATCTAAAATTATGGCAACTGAAAAACCTAAGCTAACATTTAAATGTTTAACTAAGAGTTCAAATACACATATTTTATACAGTGGTAGTAATATTTCTTTTGCCCAATGGAGCTCACAATGTTAGTTTGCTTACAACCAGAGGGATCCAAAAAGAACTAATGCCAACACGCTAAGCATATTTCTAAAATATTTTTTCCGCTAAAAAATGCGTCATTCCAAAAACATGTCTGAGCGGTTATATTTTGGGTGAGGAACAAAATCATAGAAAAAGTGTCAAATACATCTTTATACTACAATATTTCATGGTCTATTATATATGTAAAATGGTTATTTACACAAACAGAAGCTTAATATATACAAAAGGCAAGGGGGAAAAAGCTTATATTTAGGCTTTGCTAGAGAAAACCAGAAAAGCTGCAGGTAAACTGGGTAAGTCATTTAGGTCAAACTGGGTCATCAGGCTGGCTAAATCCTGAGCCGGCATCACACCACCGTCAGATTTGTCCTTCTTTTACAAAGGCTTCAACATTCATCGGACAGACATATTTAACTTTGTACACCAGTTCAGTTCATCACTTCTGATTTTTAATCAAGACACTGGACCCAGGTGAGGCAACTGCCCCCTCCGCTGTTGCTGTAGGGTCTCTTGCTTTGATTGCATCAATCAAACTGCAGAACTACTTGTTGCTCTCAGGCGGAGCTGGAGCCTGCGTATCTCACAGAGATCAATTCGCCTTCCCTGCCTCTCCTGGAGGTTGGTAAGATCATGATGGGGCTGTGTGTGTGTCAGGCCCCTGTGAATCCTTGTGCTTCACCTTCTGGGAGGGACGCATTGCAGATCTGTATCTACACCTCAGTGCCCTCAAAACCCACCTTCACCCCCTGCCCCGGGAAGGGTGCTGGTCCATTGACAGCTCCCCGGTTCCTGACTTGCCTGGGATGCTGAGTGATTCCTACCAGAAGTTTCTGTGGCTGCAGATTTCCTCCTTATTAACTCAGTTCAATAGGTAACATGTGACTGCAGGAATTTTGGCAAGAGAATTAGGAGTTAGCATAAGAAAGAGCATAGGGAAAAGGTTACAAGGGCTAATCTAAAGTGACGCTAAAGGTTTTACATGGCTATGACTAAAAAGGAACTTGTAAATAGAGGTTTTGATAGTCTTTTCCGAGGTTTATAAATTACATTTCCTCTGCTTCGCCTTACTGCAATAATAACGCAGATTTGCTATGCTACATTTTTCTCAAAATCTTGCAGGACACCGAAAGCCAACTATACGCTATTCATCCTTTCTGCATGCAGAAAAGTATGTTCTTGAACTTTTCAATGTTTTCCATTTGGGGGAGTAGAAATTTCTCCTCTAAGAACTAATTAATCATTGCATGCTGTGAGGCACCTCTAATGTACAGATTTAACGAGACAAGCCTTCCTGGTTTAGTTTTTTCCACCTTTGAATAAGTACTCCTTGACACATAAAAATCAAATATAAACAGCACTAGGACCAAACCCCATATTCTTGGAACTGCACCTAATTTAGAACTGTAAGAACTTGGGAATGTTTATATTTCATCCCTAAAGTCTTCATCTGTTTATATCTAAACTGCAATCTGAACTTAGACACAACTACAAGGCTGAGTGAAACAGGAGAGTGTTCCCTTGAGCCATAGTCCTGGAAATCCACCATCTTTTTTCTTCATTAATATCTAATCCCCATTTAGTAAGAATTTAGCTACTTTTATCCTGATGTGAAACTTCAGGGCTGCCTATTTCGCTCTACTGCCTGCTGCTTCTAAATACAGCAGTGCTGGTGGCGGAGGTGGTGATTGTGAGTCATAAACACTCTGTCATTGTAACATGTCAGATTTGTCCAAAAGAAACATATTTTTATATCTTAGATTATTTTATTATTAGTTTAAGAAGGTTCGTTTAGCTCCTAGCAAAGCCATGAGGAAGAATTATGCACTTAAGCAGTTCTATCTCTGATGTGTAATGCCTTGCAGACATTTAACATGCTGAGACAAACAAGAGAATCCCCAGAGTGCTCATCTACTACGGGACTTATTTCATACTGCATCAATAATGTAAATTGAGATGTGAAGATAGCTCCTTGTTTTTGTAAGGTATGATTACACTAGTGCAGACAACATCCACTCAGCTTCACTGGAAACACTGAAGTCAGCTCCCTGATAAAAACCTGGCCCATTTTTTATCTTAACTGAAGAAAAAATTATACTATCAACAGGAAACTGTTGGGAGCAGACTGGCTTTGTAAGAGCGGTTGTTTGCTGTGACGAGTTGAAGTGTTGAAGAGCCCAATGCAGGGGTTAATACTTCTTGCTAAAATGACTTCTGATATTAGTTTTTGTTCTTCTCGGTGAATTACACTGGCTGGCACTTAATCACTGTGGTGAATGCCGATTCGTATAAGTAGACCTCATACAAATGAATTCAGCTGGATTTTTTGAGTCTATAAGGGCTCACCCATGAAACACTTCCATCATCTACCTTGATGTTTTTGGTGGAAAATGGAAGTCAGCAACAAATTCACTTTTTCTCAATTCGACCTCTCATCTGCCCTAGTAAGACACACAGCATTATGTGAAGTTAACGTACTGGTGCGGTGCCCATACCTACTATGGTACAATACATAGAACAAACATAAAAGGCATCAATCAAAATCCTCAAAATGTCTTTTCCTGCCAAGATGCATAAACGTTTCCTATCTCCCATCAAATTATTTTAATTACAGCTGCTGAGCTTCATAATTATTTTTAGCCAGGCTGGCTTTTCTGTTGTTATTGAACATATGATATGCAATATATTGTATTTATATGTCCTACTGGATTTTGTTATAGCAGAGCGACTCCTGTAGTTGAGACAGAGAACTGTTTTTCTGCTATTATGAAACCATTTGAACTCTTGATGTGCATTTTCCACCTTTGGTATCTTACTAAGATATGGATTGGGGAGGGGGCAGGCAGAGAAAAAGGAAAATTTTGTATGCTCAGGTTGTTTCCTCCTGTAGCTTTCCCTCTTCTCCCCAAGATGTTTCATGCTGATGAGTTTCTTTAAAAAAAAAAATTAAAAAAAATAATTCCTGTATCTCCAAAACAAACAAAACTGAAACATGATATGGACAGATTCTTACGGACAAGATGAGCCAAATCATTTTTTTTCATGATTTGTTATAATCCAAGATCACAGAACCAGGACCTTTATCTTTTCATGATCTTTGTTTTCAACTACGCATCCTTAACTTTGCTTCAATTTAGGGTCTCTCCCTGCAGGCTATAAAACATAAGGTAATTACTGAAAGAAATAAAAAAAAAGTAAGCTTGGCTTCAGCTGAGTAAAAACAATTGGGTTTCAAATATATACCAGCAAGAAGCCTGTATGTTTGAGTGCTACTGAAACACATGCCATTTATAACACGACAATAGCGATACTCTTCTGAAAGACACTACTAAATGTGCAAGTCACTTACCCAGGAAGAATTTGTACTGCATTTCTGAAAGCAAAATTACAATAGCTGACAAAACATGAAAGTTTCATCATGGTGGATTAGAATGCACACAAGGAATTCAAAGGAATTTATCGTTACTCAACATTTCAGCTTGCGCTCTCTTAACGTGTCTTTGGGGAGCGGATTTGTCTCTGCACTCTATAGAAAACCCATGCACATAAAAAGTTTAGATTACAGAAACCTAGTAAATAATACAACAAACAGCTAGTTAGACTACACAGTCAGATGAGCAAATATGTGTTGCTCCTACACTACTGATCCCCACAGAAAATGTGTCTCTCTACTTCTAATACAACTGTTTCTCTGCTCAGGAACTTCCATGACGTGAAGGGATTGGCAGTTGATTTTAAGTTGCCTTGTCCCTCCTTCCTTGTCATGGACCATGCCTGAGGAGGTTTCTTTACATTTCAAGTAACATAGTGCTTGCAGATATAAAACTTGATGCCACCTCTCCCTGTCAAGTAAGAAATGCTCTCAGCATTTATGATCTCCAAAGATCTGTCCAAAAAAAGACAAGAAAAGTACACAGCTGATATTTCTTAGACATAAAAGGTTTAGAAAAATAAACAAAAAAATTGCCCTATTGGCTGAAAGGAGACACAGTGCCATTTGTTTTTGGATAAGATCAAGAAACAATTTAGCAACCTTAATTTATTATTAAGAATGCAGACACAGGAGAGGAAAGGGAGGACATTCAGTTCTCAGTCAAGTAAATACTAGTCAAAGGTACAGCACGAAAACCCTCGTGGATAGCTACAGAATCACAGGATACAAACAAAGTTAGGAAAACAAACTGAACGAACTGCTCTAAGCTCCATCCTGCTGCAGATGGTACCATATCTAGTAGCTTACAGCAAGCTCATAGACATGTATACTTCTGAGCTAGACATGTGACTTTATATGACGTTACACATCTAGTAATTAAAACATGAAGACCACACTCTCTAAGTGTGGGACTCTCTAGTTCTGAAGAAGGCACGGGTATGTTCCATTCAATTATATCCAAATGTTAAACTGTGAACGAAAGAACAAAATCAGCCTAAGATGCTTAAATAGGAGCATACTCAGCAGGCACGCTTCTGTATTTCAGCCTGCTGGTACCTCTGTGAGAATACTCTGTTGAGTTCTGGATCCACACTTTGAAAAGTACATTGAAAAATTAGGCAATTACAGTAGAAAATCATAGGAAACATTAAAGAAATTGAAAAAGATGCTGTATCATGGAAAAGCTCGTTTAGCCTAACTCTGAGGGGATCACAGAGCAACTTTATCACGGTCTGTAGGAATTAGGGAGATGCTCTGAAAGCAAGAAGCTGGAAAGCTCCCTGGCAGCCAGACCACTCGCCAGCCTTATCTCGGGTTGCAGCGGACCCTCTGTCACTACAAGTTTTCAAATTGTGATTTCAAAGCTGAAACTTCCCTAAAAGATTTGTTCCTGCCTCTGGCCGTTTCAGGCCCAGGTTGCACAGGAGGTGACAGCGGGTGGTCATGGTGGTCCCCTCTGCCCATACCTGTGATTTACTGCCCAGCGTCTGCAATTCTCACTGATGATCCTGAGCATTTCTGACTTGCAAGAATCCCATTAAAAGACCATGGCTATCTCAGCAAGTCACCAACGTCAGCCGGGGTGGGTAACTGCCCCCAGCATCAGCAAACACTGCACGGTGACATCATTCTGAGGTCAGTCTTACCCTCCTGCACACGGTCACCATATTCTGCTCCCACTGGCATGCAGGCAGGTGCCACTTTCACTACCCTGGATGCCTTCACACTCAGAAAGACCACAAATTTTTTCTAGATAAGAAAAACGCTCCACTGATCCCAAACTTTCCTACCCCACAGAGAATATCCTCCGTACCATCTCCAGGAAGGATTCCTGCACACCACTCTTGGGAAAGCAAACGAATGAGGATGTGGCCCACGCCCTAATATCGTACATAACACTTTTAATCATCTTACCCATGAAAACTGCTGCGTAAGCTTTTTTTGTCTCCTGGCTAGTTTTGTATTAATATATTATCTCCCTGCAACTCGTGACTACTTCCAGCTGGTGCCAGAGAAATAGGAAACTGTTTAGATGCTTTCTCCTGTTCCTATGGCAAAAAGCAAGGAAAGAAAAGGAGAAAGTATATTATGGAGAATTGAAAACAGGTACCTTTTATTAGTGTAGCTGATAGTGCTGTACAGTTCACTGTTCTTGTGTAATTGGGCTACATATTGATTTGATTGTGGCAATGAAAATAGATGAATGTTCCTTAATTACATTTTAAATTCAACAATTCAACTTTCTGAGGCGGAAGGTGCTTTTGAAAATCACACATAGCTGCCGGCCTCACCGCAGTGGGTTGACTTAAAGTTGCGCTAGTGCTGAGCGGTTATGCCCAATGCTGAACCAGCGCAAAGCCTTCATTAAAATAAAAAGCAGCTCTATAATGATATTTACATGACATTCAAAGTGCTCTTTGTTCTTACAATAAAATACATTCCAGATAATTCCACACTAC
Source organism: Aramus guarauna (assembly GCA_013400195.1). Classification (NCBI taxonomy): domain Eukaryota; kingdom Metazoa; phylum Chordata; class Aves; order Gruiformes; family Aramidae; genus Aramus; species Aramus guarauna. The sequence goes on from VXBL01007149.1 coordinate 313,159, forward strand.
CAACCATAGTTCCTATTATTCAATTTTGTGATTTTTCTTATGTAAGCAAAGTTTTTTTTGTAACATGTCCACTAATTATTACTATTGTAAGGAAAGGTTCAGAAGTATTTAGACTCCTAGGAGAGTGAAGACAAATGCATTATAGAAATAATGCATTTAGCCTCCAGGAGTAACCCTCAGCTCACTTATAAAAGCTCTTGCCAGTCAAATCTACAGAATACGACTTGATTCAACTCTAGGGGAGGAAAGAGAAACACTTGCCTGCCTCCAAAGTTCAAGCAAAGATGCTCGAATTGCAGCTGCCAAGATGGGAGGTGGCAGAAAATGGAGGATTTGAATCTAGGGGGAGAATAAGTAAAAAAAATATTTATACATTCTGTCGTTCAGCTCTAATTGCTTCAAAGATTATTTATTTTTCATTTTTTTGGAAAATAGCTTGCAGCCTCTTAACATATTTTTCAAAGAAGGAGCTGGAAGGCATAATAAAAAGCAAGCAGGGATATGCTTTCCGAATAGACTGAAATAATTAATGTGAGAATGCTTCCGCTCGAGCCTTTTTTATGAACAAAAAATACATTATTTTTGCTTTTAAATTGGAGATAATTTGTTACACGGAAGTGGTGGTTTCTTTAATCTTGAAATAATGCTAATTATAATGGTATTTGGAATCTAAATTTTTGCAAAGCTCTTCCCTTGTTTATTGCTGACATAACGAAGCTACTTAAAGACTTCAGAGGCTCGTGGCACAGCCCCGCTTTGTTTGCCCACTGTCCCTCCTTGGTTTCCCAGTCCCAGACCTCATTACTCCCCTGATTAGACCCTGTGCGGGTTTCATCCACTCTAGTTCACAGCCGCTCCACGAGCAGTTGGTTAGGACAATCCCTGGTCTAAACCCAATCGTCTTACGCCGCCTTCGTTAACACCAGCCCTTGCCAGAGAGCGACCAAAGCTCACGGTCACAGCTAAGCCCGAAGAAGCAGCTGCGTCTCCCCACACCACACCACACCACAGCACGTTTTCAGGAGGAAGGTAGGAAGGTTTTGTCCATTATTTTTTTGCACTGGAAAGCAGCTTTTACTTATTTTACTTTTGTGCACTGTGGACTTGTCAGGGAGCTTAGTCATGGAGCTGCACTAGGCACCTGCACAAACACAGACAAAAAGCAAAACCAATCTTTGTCCTAACTGCTTACAGTCCAAGTACCTCTCTGATCAGGTACGTGGATGTACCTGGACACCCCCTTAGCATCCCTCTGATTTCCAATCAAGGTCAGTTTGGTTTAGTGCCGGGATGGGTCCTGAGGCTTGCAGTCCTGTACGCTCCCTCTGCATCGCACCCGGCAGCGCAGAGGTGTTTGCCACGCTGTGGGGCCGCACGGCAGGAATTCAGTGGGTGTATTTACCTTCTGGAAAGCAAATGTGGACACTGTTTCTGCAGCCACAGAGTTTCATTTGGCAGAGGAGCCGGTGCTTATCCACCAGGCAAGCCTGACACTCCCTCGTCTCTAATCAGGGTTGTGTACACAAACAGAAACAACACGCTGCAGGTACACGTATGCGCCGTGTTCCTTTCTCCAGGCATCTTTCATTATTCAGTGTGTTTTCACTGCGGAACAACAAATTGTTAGTGGTGTAACAAGACAGGAACACGTGTTTGGGTATGGTGTGCTACCTGCAAAGCCTGGCACTTGCTCTGCCATGCTGCAGTTCCCTGGTCTGGCAGGGTCAAAGCAGCAGCTAAGACAGCAATGCAGCTTACGGTGGTGTTGAAAATGGGTCGGTGAGAAAGCCTGTATTCGCCAAGGGTAGAAAATAAGATGAAGATGATGAGACATCATCTTTCTGAGTCATTTTGCAGGGCCAACATTCCCTCTCCCCCATAAAATACAAATACAGTCTGGAATAGGGAGCCACGTGAGGTCCCAGGTAAAATGACTTCCAGGTTCGAGACCTGAGTTACCAGCGGGCTGATAGCGTTATTCAAGGTGATCAAAGGAAAAGCAAGGGGCAGAGGGAATTGATTATCATAAGATTTTTGTAGCTGTGCTGAACTTGGTGGAGAGCAAAACATCTGCAATGATACGTCAGGAAAACAGGCTGAGCTTTTATTTTGAAAAGTGTTAGCTAGGCCTGAAGTAGGAAGATGGATAGACCTGTGAATCATCAGCACAGAGGTAGTAGTTAAATTTCTGTTTTCAGATGAAAGTGGATAAGGCCAAGCCTCTAAAAGAAAATCAGAAATAGATTTGAGAGAGATGAACCAGCAGAAAACAGAGACATAAGACCAAGAAACACATTTTAAGAAGGATGGGGATGAAGGGTATTCACAGTTCAAACCAAGAGAGTCATGGGTTCTCAGGAGGTCACCCGGTGCATCCCTCTGCCCCAAGGCGGGATCAATTATCCTCCTGTCTTTCCTTTCAGAAGTCTGTCTGCCCCGCTCTGGAAGGCCTCCAATGGTGGAGATCCCACAACCTCCGCAGGCAGTCTACCTTAGTGCTTTATTATCCTGATTGTTATGAAAGTTTCCTGATGTCTAACCGGAATTCTTCGCCGTAATTTAAGCCCATTATGTCATGTCCTTTCTATTATGCACAGATTGTTTCTGTCTTCCCTGACGCTGTTTCTTCTGTAATTACTTTCATGTCCCCTCTCAAGTGCTTATTATTTAGTCTAAACAACCTCGTTCATCCAATCTGTCCTGCTAGCTTGGGATTTCTAGACTTTGTATTCAGCCTCCTCTCCAAACAAGCGACATCTTTTCTTGAAATAAGGAACCTGACCCAGGAAAAAGTGCTCCAGCTGGGGTCTGCGGCAGGGTTGAGGGAAAGGATTGCTTCCCACGTCTCACGGGTGATAGGTCTGTTTGAACACTGCGACTCGGCAACCACCTTTATCACAGCCGGACACCACCGCTGACTCCCGGCCAGGTTGTGGTCAGTGATGATCTCCAATCAGTCAGTTTTTCCTCTGGGTAATTGGGTAGCTTGTTATGCTTAAATACCAGCAATTTGCACCCATAAGACTTCTTTCATTTCTGTGCTCAGCTGCATCCTGGGCAGGAGCCTGCTCAGAAAGATCATTTAGTTGAGAGGATGGTGCATCTACCCTCTGTATTTCTTACACATTGATATTTTGATATCAATATTGATACTTTGCTCTACAAACCCAGATTCTTTGATTTTTCTCCTTTGGAGAAAATTATAAAAGGCTATCATTCTAAAAATCCATCAGATTTTAATGCCTATTGCACCTGGGTCCAAAAGACGTTTAAAATTTCTGTTATTTACAGACTTCTGGAGTCTATGAAAGATTCAGAATAACATTTTGTAAATAATATTTTCCATTTTTTTCTGCAAATTTCTGTTTTGAAATGAGACATTCCTCTATTTTATACATATTTATTTGTTTAAAAAGCTGAGCCTTGTTGTTTTGAATCTATCAGTCTTTGGAAAAACATTTTCCATGACCCAAAGTGAATATTCATGTTTTCTTATATAAAAATCCCTTTCACAAAACATCTACAGAAAAGTATAGATCTCCGACTCATACGATGGCCCAGCATGACTTTATATCTTCCCCAAACCACTTGTCCCATCAGACTTTCAGAACGGCAGCCTACTCTATTGGAGCAAAACAGCCCACGTATACCATTCCCATTTTTTTCCTAGCTATTAGCTCTAGAAGTCTACTTCTGTTGGCAACTCTTACTGCTACGTAATAATTTACTAGCTACCAGCACCCCAGCATGCCTGCGATGGTGTAGCAGCACAATCATTAGTTTCTATTCTGCAGTGGCAGGATGTGACAGGGAGTCTACGATTTAGGATGATTCTGGTGTCAACTAACTGTGACACTCCATCAAACCCTGCATCCTTAATGTCATGGAGAGTTACATCCTTTCATGGGTGATAAAGCATGGGCATTCTGACAACCCCGGTTTAAGTGTCCTCGTTGGCCTCGCTAGGCTCATGTCACTTCATTGTTTTATAACTTAAATTGTCTCATATTGAAAATGAGGATTCAATTTGAGATTTTATTGTTAACCTTTAAGGGCCTTGGAGCTCAAAGTCTACTCAAGAGGTAAGTGAAGTTTATGCTCCAATTCTTAATCTACCTTCAGTTACAGATTTCTGCACACGTACCCCATTGCTTCCTGATAGCTGTCTGAAAACTTTTCAGGTTTTAGTGACAAAAAAGAATGAATGTAGATCTTCAGCTGTTTCCAGGGATGTGTTTTAAGATAGGTTCATTTTTCTTCTGTTTGTTTGAATCTTGCCACTTGTTTCACCTTAAAATTTTATGCTAGAGCTGGAAAGAATTGTTCTTCTTGCCCAGCCTCCTCTTTGAGGAAAAATGCTGTTAAAAAACAAAAATTCAATAAAGCTTCCAAAGGGCAAATGCTAACTTTTAAATTGAAAATGCTTTAAATTTTAGTTTATAACAGGAATCTTCTTTGTTCTTCAAGTGGTCATTTTTCTTTTATTAAAAGCCGTTATTATCACAGAAATCATGCTCTTTGTGAAATAACATTTCAGTAGTCAAAACCCCAATTTTCCCTAAGGAAATATTTCAAGAGAAAACTTTTTACACGCCCTACTTAGCACCAAGTCTTCCCATTTAAACACCTCCACAAGTGGCCAAAGTTTCAAAAGAGATGCTCTTCCACTTAGGCACCCGAAGGAAGCGTTTGAATTCTGAGCAGCTTTTGAAACATCAGGCCACCTTGTTTGAGGTGTGCGAGAGAAAGATATGCCCTTTTCAAGATGTAGCTCCAATGACGGATCCTTAAGAACTTTTGAAAAATTCCCCTTTAAGAAGAAGAGGATTAGATCAAGGTGTGAATATTCCAGACATAAATACAGATATAACTCTGAAATTCATCTCTATTGCATGTGTTTATATGCTATTACAGCTTGCTTTATCTTTGTGTTTTCAGTGCGAGTATTTTTCATATGGACTTGAATGGTTTACAAATAAGCTATCTTCAGAAGGGCATGAAAATCATTGCCGTTGAGAAAGACGTTGTTTTTGTTGCACAGAAACACACCTAATTTCTGTTTGTGCAGTTGAGATTTCTTGAGGCCAGGGCTGACATCCAGCATGCCATTAGGTATGGAAAGAGGTCCATTGTGCTCCAAACTGGCAGAGAGCTTGCAAAAACTAAGCTTAAAGAGCGGTGGATCCAAGCCAATCCCACTGTCAGCTTTCAGATCTACTCCCCTGTTCTTTCCCTGGAACAAGTAACCTTTTGCCCTTCCATTTTGTAAGGCATAAAGTAACTTCTTAATTAGGATTATTTTTTTCCCCTGCTGGAAAATGTATTAACAAAGATTATTGTCAAAGCATAAAACTGCTTCCTCTTTATCTGGCACAAAGCTTGTACAGAACAACCAAGAGGTTCACAAACCTCTAAGTCAAGGTGCTGTACAGTCTAGTTCAGAGAATACCATGAAATGGGGGGCTTTCAATCATGCTAAAGACTCCTCCTTCTTTCTTTGTATCACCCCTCCCTTTTTAACTCTGCTGTGTGGACCCAATTCCTCAAATAATCAGGTCTGGCCACTTCACTGTAAACCAACCTGTTGCTGAGAATATTGGTTTGGATGCACTTCATGGGATGCTAAGAAAATATTAAACTTGAGGAAGATCTCCTTCCATTTCCACAAGGCTCTGCAGGCAAGTCAACAAAACTTCATTGTCAATAACATCAAGGACTGTTGACAGATCTAATAAAATCAACATAGATTTATTTTCTGTGACCATTGCCAAGTAGAGATCAGCAAGAGATAACTACCCTTACATTAAACACACATCTAAAGCCGACACAGTAGGGATGAAGGATGCTTGTGAAAGACATAAACAGCTGCCTTCTGCTTGCATCATCCCAGAGATACTACAGAGATTAAAAATTCCTGTCAATATGCGGGCTAAAATCACCCACTGGGAACAAACTCATGAATTACAAAGAACTGGCCAGAGTGTCAACAAACCAGAAGATTTTATCATCAGAGTGCTTTGCTGACTCCTCTCAGCTGTAAACTGTTGTCGCACCAATCATGATGAAGGCAATAGCATCAAACAAAAATGCAGCAACGACACATGTGAAACCGGGAGGGAGATTTTCCCGCACATCCCTGCTATGAAGACAAAGAAGCTGGGTTTGTGCCGCACGCGGAAGGGTGATCTGATAAAGGCCTTTGCTAAAAGCCCTTCTGGAAAGATAAGCCCATCTGCTCCAGTAACAATAAACAAGGAAAAACAAGCGCAAACCACAAACAAACAGCCCCTCACACATCCCAGTGTATGAGTGAGGAGTTTAGCAGACTCTAGATATATTTAGTCTGATTACCAGAACTGTTTCCCCCGTGTTTACACGTTGTTACATATACATACACACATATAATTATTTTCAGATGGTCAGTGCAGATAAGATACTGGACACGAAGTTAAACTGATTTTCCTGGTGTTCCTAGGTGCTGTATTTAAAAATGGCATTACGTTGGCTGCTTTCCAAACTTCATAGATCTTCCTGAACTAATAACCTACTGTAAGTGGAGAAGATAAGTCTGGTGATGAAAAGGAAGAGTACTAACATGTCCTCTTTGATTTTGAGTAGATCAGTTCGGACTGAATTCAGCTGACTCATCTAGATTGCAAAGGTGAGAGTGGAGATGCTTCCAGTGTGGGCTGAGAGACAATTTTGTTACAAGCAGAACATCACCTTTGAGAGCTGCAAAGTATCTGCTAGCAATACATCTACTACTCTCATCAGCTAAACCATTAGTAAACATTAATACCAGTGAGCAGTGAATGTGAAAGTGTTTCCCCTATAGAGCCAACAGAGCTGAGCTGTGCTCACATGTTTCTCGACAGGAAATAAGGCAAAAAACATGGGTTTGTAGTTTGGCTCCTACAAAACTCTGCATGAGAATGGAAATAACTGTCATCTCCAATGATCCTCAGCTGGTCTGGAGAAGTCACTAGAGCATCTCTGGACCAAACCGCTAAACACCCTATGGTGCTCTGCGCACTGTCTCATTGACGCTATCTCAAGACCAAAATTTTGGTGACTGCTTCTATCCATGGTTCCTGGCAAGCAACACCTAATCAGTTGATACCAAAGGGCACTCAGAATAATTTTGAATTTAAAATTATTTAAATTTTTAAATTTTTAATGTAAAAATTAATAACAAAATATTTTTACTAAAAATAGTTTAATAATAAAATTAAATTTAAATTAAAGAATTTAAAACCGGCAAACCCAGCCGCTTCTTAAGTAAGAACATGAGAAAGGCCATACAAGTTGGTAGCAAATGTCTTTCTAGACTGGTATCTTGTTGCCAGGAGAGGAGAGGCGCGGGGGGAGTGTGCCTGACCAGGACAACCAGAGTGTCCCTACCTGGGATGCTCCTGCCGTGAACCACAGCAAAACACCTAAGTGTTATTAGGAATGGCTTTTCTGTGGCACTTCTGGGACTAAGAAAGAAATATTTTTCTTTTAATCAGACATCTTGGTGTATGTCCTTCTCACTGAACTAAACATTGTCTTGAACTACCTCTTTCACTGTCTACTTTCTTTTCAAATTACTCTCAGTAACTTATATTAAATGATAACACATACCATTTAAAAAAATCACCTGGTTTGCTATGTAGCATCATCTGCCTTCTCGATAAAAACCAATAATCCTTGGTGTCTCAATCTAAATATTCATTTTGTCTGTGAATTTGTTTTAATTTCCTCTGCACTTCTGGATTGCACTTATTACAGGAAGCAAAAATCCTATTTCCAGTCTGACAGCAATCCAGGAGTACCTGGAGGCTTAAGAAAGGGATTTCCTCCTCCACACCTGGGCTCCATCCCCTTTCTAGCCACAGAAGACTGAGCAGCTTTGGAAGCACAGATGATCCCCTGGATGCTCCAGTAGATGCTGAAGAGCCACAAGGTCGTGAGGCCCATCGGCCACTCGAAAAGCAGAATGCCGGTTACGCCTGTCCCCTTTCACCCTCCTGCGCAAGCAGCCAAAGTGGAGAGCAGCTCAAAAGCAGTTTTTATTTGAGCAAAGCCCTGCAAAGCCAGAGTAAAAATTGGAGAGTAAAAATGACAGTACTCTACAAACCCAGATTCTCCACTTAAAACTGGTCACTCAAAGGCGCTACAGGGGAAATAGCAGAGACGCCTGGCCCATTGTCCTGGCACACAGGCTTTACTGTGCTCTCCTAGTTTGTCCTTGTGGGGCCCGATCCAGCGAGCTCCTTTAGGAAAGCAGGGAGATCTAACCGCAGAGCACTTTTGCGGGGCCTCCAGGGCAGGGACTCCTTTCTGCAAGGCTTGTAAACTCTTGAGCACTGTCCCAATGGTAAATAAGTTGCTGCCACAAAGACTAATGCTAATACATTCGACTTCTGCTCTGCAAGTTGTTCGGTCATATTTGTGTGTGGCAGTGACTTAAAAGCCGCAGCTCTTCTGATGGTCACAGACAGACTGGAAATAGCAGATACGTTTTTCATAGTGAGATGGCCGAGACAAACAGCAAAGTACAAGGATCATAGCCATCTCTACTGACTAAAAAGGGTCTTAAACACAGTAAGAGCACACGCTAGACATGATTCTCCTCCACCTTACACTTCTATAGCCTCCAATAAAGCTGTGAAAGTTCCTTTCCCTCTATCGTGACAGCACTCAGGTTGGTACTGCAGAAAGATGTTAAGTAACTGAAGGGGAAAATCCTGGTTCCTCCTGGCAAACAAGGTGTGAGCTAATTACACAGCATCTGGTGAGACGGCAGATTTCTTCTGAGAACTTCCTACAGCTCCCTGTTTCGGGTCGTCGCTGTACAGAAGCACCACGTTGGATTAGGATGCCAGGTGGATTTACTTCACCTGCGGCACTTTCGAAAAGGCGACTAGTAAGCTGCTGTTGTCCCAGCAGTCAGTGATGTACCTAGAGCGTGGTCAAAGAGGACTTCAGCTTCCAGTAAGCTTAACCCCTCTATGAGTGTAAATTGATCACTTAACATTAAAAAAAAGAAAAAGTCAATTTCGCATCTGACCCGTTCACCTTCATATGACGACATGACATCTTAAAATCATAGTAAGTATTAGAAAAATTATGTTTTAAATATGGGCCTTTGTATCTTTTACCACATTCTCTCCTGCAGTGGTTATTACCTAATAATTTTTGACACTAGTGATTAAATATAAAAGTTTTACATTTTATGATTCTATTTCAAATACACAATTGCTAGCATATATATCAAGGCAAAAATTAGGCCCTTCTTAAAGAGTCTGGAATTATATTTATGCATTAAAGTGTCAGCTGTTTAAAATGAATGATTTCAAACAATATTTTTATGTAATTGTTTTAAAAATCAAACTATTAATCAGACTTTATTGTCAATCTCAACTAATGGCTTGCATTTCAGTATTTTAGACCAGTCAGGACATTCTCTAGTGTGAGAAATCTTCGTAAACAATTTAAACAGTTACTTAAACAATCGCCACAACTGGTGAGCACAACAACCACAACCACCACCACAACTGGTGAGCACACTCAGTAAACAAAAACTCCTTGGGGGCAGAACTCGAGCTATAGCATCAGCAAAATCCATCACCGAGAAAGCACGTCATGGCTCACAGTTCTCTCTGTAACACTCAAAATAGGAGAGGAAGGAAAAATGAGACCTTTCTTGAGGAGTTCAGGGGCAGGAAACTTTTAAAATTTTATTTCAACAGTGATTTATTTTTCTGGCCTCTGTTTCCTAAATCTTTTTTATACACTTGCTTAGGAGGCCAGATCTCCCTCCCAGTAATAATATATAAACAAAATAATCTTTAAGTTCTGTTCTTCCCTAAAATGGTGCTACTTTTGCCACTTAGTATATGTCATCGAGCCAAACTGGGTCCCTGAGTCAGTGATGCTGCTGTTTACTCAAATGCCACTGGGCATACAAATCACATTTGAAGTCACGGATATTTTTAATATCCATTTCCTAGATGATGAGCTCACATTGTGCAATAATTTCAGGCCAACAGCAAATCCAAAAGAATTTAGGATGTGGCAGCCAGTGAGGATGCCTGGCTGGAACACCTCAAGAAGAATGATTTAAAGGAGGGGGAGTTAATTTATAAGTTTTTAAACAGCGTGCCAAGGGAAAAATAAGTCTTCTGTACATTTGCCTACATTTTTTGAGATCAGATTTCAGTCACTGAATGATAAACCAAAATGAAACAAAATGGAAACAAAACAAAACAAAACAAAAAAAAAAAAAAGAAAAAACCCCCAACAAAAACCAGATGAGTGGATTTTCATGGGAGATGATTTATTCTTTAGTTTGCCTGCAGGAAAAAAATAAAGTGATATTGCAATTTGATAGGTACATATTTTCAAATAACACATCTAGCTCGATCACAGATATGGACTTCTGGATCTTAACTGCAGCTTTTAATTCTGCTTTGACAAATTTATGTAAATAAATAGACCAGGAATGGATGATCACTGGAAGTCTAAATCTCTTTTATGTAATCTTTGTCTGAGCTTCCCTACTGGAGGCTATCTGCTAACTGGATGTGAATTATTGCTCGTGCTTGTCTCCCTCACGAGTAGTACTCCAGGTGACTACAGCTGCTGTTTCAAGAAAGCAACTGTTTTCGTATGATTCAATATGCAAAGGTGGCTGCAGCATTTTTTGTAATTTTTGCCAATTATCAGATATGATTTCTGCAATTTCTCCAGTCCTTACAAAGACCCTTACCCATGGAAGTTATCACCCCTGTCATGGGAATCCAATACCTTGAATTCCTATTAGCTTTGGATTAATAATACCCTAGAAAAGTAAATGGTGACTTAGTTACTCTGCCACATTTCTCTTGGTTTCATTTGATTTCCACTCAAAATTATAAATCAGTCCATATTTGATCATACTTGGCCTGACATCACTTGACGCTCAACCCACATTTGCTAAAAGGTCCGTGAACCTCACTGAACCTGACTTAAGCTCTGGATTTTTAACAAAAGCTCAAACAAAGCCACTCTCACCCTGATGCAGGTTTTATTAAGGAAACTTTAGCATTGCTCTAGGACTAACATTCTACTTGCTTAGAGGTTAATAAAAAGTTATGAAAATAATAAGATTGGAACTCGCAGTGCAAATTAATCTGCCCAGGATTGGAAGATTGCTGGATGAAAATAGAGACTTGTAAATAAAGTATTTCAGAGGCTTTAAACTCGACACTGAGGATGACACTTCAGGCTGGCTTGCAAGACTTCAACAGAAAGTTGCAGTGGCCCCCAGACAGATATCCAAGGAGAAAAATTACAAAGGGATTCTCAATTTATAAATCTGGCACGCAGCAAAGTTTGATTATTATGATGAATTTGGCTCAGACACTAAAGGTATAGCCACAGGTAAAACACAGCGCACCTTTGTGTTGCACTTTTTAATGCTATTTGCTACAGAAGGATTGCAGTAAATGGAAGGGATAGCTACAGTTTCTGAGTGCCGATGAGCTCCTTAGCCTCTTACAGTTAAACTCAGTGGCACCAAAATAAAAAAATAGTGTAAGGGTGAAAGTAGCAATAAAGAAAGCATCACCAGATATTCTCACATACTGCAGGACCAGATCATTTGAGCAGTAATACTTTCAGTACCTTTTGATTCACTGGACAGGTAATTCTACTAGAACTGAACTGCATCTCCTGTTTACCCATAAATGTGGAATACACCGGGAAAGTACTTTCTCGAATAGCCATCTGAAATGCGAGCAGTTCCCCTGCCTATTACAACGCCGGGTTTGCTTCATATATGATGAGGAGCGTGTTCTTTTTTTGTCCCCACAGTCATGGTAAAGCATTTGGTACATACTGCAAACGTCATAGCTTACCGAAGGTGCAGACAGTTGGCTTCACTAGGCGATTTCCTGACTTTTAAGGCTGCGTTCTTCTAGCCAATCTTGCTGTAGTTTAAACTGCATTGTATGAGTTTCCCTTTCCTTTTTGGAATAGTATAATTTGCTTCATAAATTACATATGGTGGAAGCCTGTTGAATGAATAACCTTGTTGCACAGAAAATTAATTCTTTTGACAGGTTTATTCCTTTAACAGATATTTGGTGGAGGATTTTACTGCATTATTGTATATATTGTGGCTTGCTGCACAGAAAATGTTTCACAGTATCTCAGCAGATTTATTCCTTTAACAGAAATAACTGTTCCTATCCGTTTACCATTTGTTACCTATGAAATAAATGTCTTAGTTACAGATTCTTAAAAGAAGCTCACTTGTTTTGCTCTTGTTTTTCATTTGAGTGCAGAGAAAATACATTTTTCCTTCAATCAGCATTCATTTAAATGCATGGTAATATATACAGTTGTAATGAACCATATTTTGTTTGATTATGTTAATCTGTAACAGTGTTAATTTCCTTATATATATGTTTATGTGATTTTTTTTTTAAATTAACATTTTACCATGCCTTACTAGAATATCTTGGATTATTTAAGGCTCCATACACTATCTTGGCATGAGAATTACATAGCACAGATAGCATGACAGCAAAGGAAGTCAGATTGAATGCCACATGACCTGATTTGAGCAAGGCTAATTATGTAATTAAGATATTGAAACAGGAGCCAGAATATCTGAGTGCTGCTCCTACTTTCACCAAGAACCTCCAGTAGGACATTTAGCATTTAGCTTTTCTGTGCATTACTTTTCCCTGCTGTGAATGGGGGTACTGATATTCAAAAAGTCTAATACACAGAAAAAAGCTGCTCTGGGTGCACTGCCCGCAGCACGCTGTGGCTCAGATGTGCAAAGTTTCTGTAAAATAATTCCAGTATTTTGCATTGTTTTCTAGTTCATGCATAACAGACTAGGCACTTGGATAAAGCTGTAAAGGAAATGTGGTGCTTATCATTTATCCATTAAATTAAATGCCTAATCTAGACAATGAAAGTTCTATTGCTTTGAGATTTAGAATTTGTGTATATTCAGCTCCAGGAAACTGATATTCTGAGCTTGTCAGTGGTGTCTAACCTACATTATATCCAAGAAATAAGAGACAAAGAAAATAGACATGACAGGAGTTTACGACCGACTTCTCACAAGATATCAAGACAAGAGACATTTGTGTTACATCAGTACAAACGTCTACACAGCCAATAAACTTTTCTAAATAAATGTTTGTAGACCACTGGCATAAAAGAAGAAAAAATAGAAGGGGGGGGGGGGGGGCAGGAGGTCCTGGCAATTTATTCTCTTCTCTTATAGCATGAAAAATTTTGAGTATTTCCCCATCAATGCCTGTATACTTGACACATCAGAACTTTCTTGCCCAAGATCATAGGTCTTCCCTAAACTAATCAATACTGATATAGTTTCTACAGACTGGGAAATCAGAACATCAATTTTCCAAACCCAAAAGCAATCATCACAACTGTCCAAGCCTGGTCAGAAAACTTTCTTCTCAAAGCTAAAAAAAATATTAAAAATGTAAATATATGTAGATATATAATCTTGTCTGGAAGGCTCCAGATTAACATTCATATAGTTCTTACAGAACAGGAGAAGGACAGTGGCATATATACGAGATCCCAATCCATCACAAAAATAGGCTCTATGTTAAAAAAAAGAAAGTTTACTGTGCTTTGTTTAAACTTCAGGGTTTAATGTAACTTAAGGGTTACATTTGGTTTCACTAGCATATTATTCTACAATGCATTTAAATACTGACCATTGGACTATTGTCGTAGCTCTGATGTGAGAAAAATTGCAAAATAACATGTGGTGAATGTAAAATCGGAGACACGCCAGGGTGACATGAACATGATAGGACGGAGTGGCAGAGGACATGGCATAGACACCCACCATCTCCTACCCGAGAATCTACACCGATGTGGATTTCCATGCTGGGGTATTTCAGAAAGCCTATTCAGTCCATTTTCTGCTCTCACCATCAAACAAGAGGCGTGACTTGCATCTGAAGCACAGGTCTCCTAAGACAATGACATCAATGCTTAACCCAAGTGAGTGAAGAAACAGAAGCTTTCATAGGTCACAAAATAGTTTGGAGGCGGGTGGGTGAGAACGCGTAAGCCATAGTGAGCACTTTGAATGACTTCTCTACTGTCCTGCCTAATTCAGCAGCGTACAGACTCATCTATACCAAAACCGTGACCTCTCAATTTAGATCGCATAGCTCTCGAATAATACTTATAGCAATCTAGAAATACATTTCACACTCCTGATCCAACCTGATTTGGAATACGGATCTGTAAAATGATAATTATCCATGGATATGGCAAAAAAGAATATTCTTCTAATTAATAACTTCTTTCTACATCAAGACAACTTTGTAAGTCCTACCACCTAGGTAACTCCCATAAAGCAGAATTCTTTCAGAAAAGAAAAGCTACACCAGCACAAAGTTCCCAGCAGCTACTCAACTTTATGTTTCATTGAAAAAAGCAGACAGCCTGACTCACTGCTTTATAAATACAGAAGGATGGAGTTATATGCCAGGGAAATGAGCAAAAATCTAGGCTAGCATAGGAGTGAATTATTCCCAGAAATACGGGCTCACATGGCACCAGGTCACGTGCCACCGGCTCAGGTGAACTTCTTGGGGGCAGGGGGGAATAATACGGAAAATACAGCATGGACTGCAGAGAATTGTTTCAGTTACACTCCTTGTACAAAACTTAAATTTCCAATATACAAAAAGATCCTGTTTTAGTCCTGTTCCCCCCTACCTCATTTCTCCATACCAAGTCTGTACTTGTCGAATTTCCTTGAGATTAATGACCAACTCTGCAAGTGGCCACCACACACTCCTCATCTTGCGATTTCTGGGGAATACCCTGTCTCAATTGCTGTTGTTTAATTGTAGTCTAGTAAAAAAATATTCCAAAGCTCTCCAAGAGAGAGGCCAATAGATATATGGAAAACATATGAATATGTAATTTTAACAGCTGAAACTATATATATCTGGCAGGCCTTACCTAATGGTTCAACTGAATCCCCTTGGCAAGCTTATACCAATGTTATTTTTATGGTTCCACTGGTTTGTTATATATGTAAAAGCATAATGTTTTATCCAAGTTCCAAGGAAGCCAGTCCCTTTATAATAAGCCCAAAAGAGAGCTTTGAAAAGGACAAAAAGGAATTGTTTTGTACAGAGTAGCCAAGCGTCTGCTCAGAGACAACTGCTTGAATTTGTAGACAAATTCCCAATCAACAAGTTACCCACGACTGGAATTTGAAATGGTAAATTTTATTTCTCTAACAGACACTCTGGATTTCACAGTAAGATGATTTTCAATTTTTTTTTTTTTTTCTTCTCGGAGACCAATCCAAAACACATAATGTCAGGAAAATATATAGAATTATACTTCGAAAGATTTGGAAGAGACTATTTTGCAATCACAGCGGCACTTTGGCATGTGTGTGCCTGCATGTGCACGCCTGTGTGAGCACAACCTCGCATCTCTTCCGTTGGACTTGACTTCGTCTGTATTTGCATCCAGCTGTCTTCCTGCACGATAACCAGATCACCGGAAATTTGCTAAGGATGACACGCACGATCAACGATGAGATTTTAGTCATTGCATCAAATTAGAAAATTCTATATCCTGACTAAGATGCAGCTAGGAAACGAGCTGCCAGCAACACCCTCTGGAGCAGATGGTTCCCACCACTTGGAATGCTCCTTTCCGTGCACTCCAGCGACTCCTGAAATAACAGAGTGCTACAGACCGGGGAGGGAGGACAAGTGGAAAGTTAGACACGGCTCTGAGCTCCACTTAGCAGCCTCTTACTGGTGGTTTGGTCAATGCTGCTCTGCCCACTTGAGAAAAATCACCAGCAGGTCATCACTAATGACACATCTTTATCCTAGCCAGTGCCATTTTACAAGCATCTATTGGGCATCTCTCAGCCAGTATGACTCAGACTTGAAAAAAAGGAGGATATAGGAGAAGGATGTCAAAGCACAGGCCACCTGCAGATCTTGGAATAATTGGAGTGCTAGATGGAAAAGAATATATTGTACAAATTGTCCAATAAAATAAATTACTTATAAGGCGTATCAAAACATGCAAGAAAGTTAGGAATTATGATCAATATCACACTGTGAATAAGGTGCATAGTTTTAATAGTTTGGATAATTAATGAAGGGCACAGTTTGCCAAGAGTTGTGGAAGGTTATCAGTCACATGACATTTTTAAAATTAAGATCTCATGTCTTTCTGCAAGCGTGCTTTCTTTAGGCCACGAGTTACTGAGATCGGTGAAGGAATGACTAAATGAAATGCTAGGGATTTTGCTCCGCAGGATGTCAAATTAGATTATCCATCCTTTAAAGCTATAAATACATGAATTATTACACTTGTTTTACAAATGAGAAAACCGAGGCATAGACAATATCAAAGGGCTTTATAAATGTGAATGACTCAATAACATTCTGCTATTGTTTATTATCCATATTCCTGTTTTTAAATGACAGAACTGAGGCACATAGAAATGAAATGACTATCTAAAGTCACACCAGTCTCCTTCTTTAACCTGGTAAATGGGTAAGTAGGCATGCCATTTTGACATACTAATATATGTGTTAAGGTATTAATTTCCCATACATCTTGAATATATGGATCATTGGGGAGCAGTTTCTGTTGAAAACAGCAACAGTCATATTTTTTTCACTTGAAACTTTTTTCTTATTGTAAGACTTCTATTTAACTGGAAAAAAGTTCTTGTTTTTCTCTAAGCTTGGCAAGAACAAAGAGTAAAAAGCGTAGTAGTTTGAGTGGCAGAAAAGAGGGATTTGGGGCCGGAATACACAGCGGTCAGAGCTGAGGGAGTGGGGTACAACCCACACCCACTGGCCTACAGAATATCACTGCTAAATTCCTCTCGATCCATTCAGGGTGGGCTATTTTTGGTGAAAAATTAATCAACGGTGTTTCAAGGTATTCAGGAGGGCAAAGAAGCAATGTCTTTCCTTTATGGCTACACTGCAGTGATCAGTGCCTCTGCAGGTGTGTAATTTAAAGAGGTGCTAGGAAAAAGATGAACATAAACAGGAAGGATACAGGGTGTATACGAAGGTTACTGTAGAGGTTGCAGTGAATGACTGCGGGGCTGCATAATCCAATATTAGATAATGCTTGGGTTTATTTATGTTGATTTGAACTCTCTGCTTAGAGCCAGGATGCAATGATCAGAGGTTAACGGGATGATGCCACAGAGAACAAAACAACCTGCACAGAGAAGTTTCATGCAGGATCAGGCCTGACAGTCCAGATCCTGGCCGCTGTAAATCACTGCAACAGCACGTCTATTCACAGAATTTCCATGTATTTCATCCATCCAGCCCAGTTGGGTAATAGTGCTAAACACTGCAGCTCTTACATCAGTCCCAGCAGAGCTAAACTCGCCTCCCACAACCCATTAACCACCTAGCCACTTGTTCGGTCTGGCCCAGAAATAATTAAAAAAGAAAGTTTTCTTAATGACATTGACCCCTGTCAGAAAGCAAAGTCTTCATTCATCTGTTTGCCTATCAGCCAGTGCTAATAGTCAGGGATACACCAAAAAGGAAAAGTGACTGGCTTATCAACATTATTTTCCTTGTTCTTGATCTAGGTCATCAAGTAGATTAATATGTAGTTGCAAGCTGTTCATTCATTGTAGAGGAGCATGTACATAGCAGGAAATATCTCCCATGGCACTGATAAACTCTCAGAGGCTATAGGCCAAGGTGTTTATGCTCCAGTGGAGACATTTGTGCCAAGTACCTGCTCCCAGTGATATAGTTATGAGCATTAAACTCGAAATGTAACTTTAAAAATCTATTACGGTCTATAGCTTTTATTATTTCCAAGACGGACAACTGTGTTGGTTATTATCAATATGTTGTGAAAGGAGCTTTGACACCTGGGATTTGAGGCAGGGGGATGGCGAAGAGGCACACAGGAACATTTAGACCAAATGTTAACAAACTGATAAAGCATTACAAAAATGTTTGAGAGAAATGTTTCACTTTTCCAGTCCCAGCTTTCAGCACGTACCCAGCAAGAGCAGTGCGAGATAACCTTTTAACTGATAACATCTAAACACTTCCTTGCCAGGATGTGACTGGCTTTTCCAGTCTCTCAATTTCTAGGATCTTCCTTCAGTATTTATCTCCTGATTCATCCATCTTTTGTCCATATGGATGTCCCACAGTCGACAGGACTTACTGATTCTCCCCAACCATCACTATCTCTGGAATCTATCTGCTACTGAATTTTGCCTTTCTTCCTCTTTGCTTGGTACTCGTAACTTTGTCACTTCCTTCAAGAAAAAGTCTCTCTCCTTTTGGTACTGGCTTCAGTCTGAAATACAAAGCTCTCTCTTGGGTTGGCAGTTCTCCTCTTTGTTGCCAAGCTCATCTTTCTGCTGGGAGGATCTCCCAGGAGCTCAGACTCCCCCTCTTTCCTTCCTCAGATTTTCCCTCCTGGCTCCTGACCTCACACTCTTGGTGCAACAGAGGTACGAGGGCTACTTCTGGCTGGTGGCTCCTTGTCAGGGCACTTACTGTCATCTTCAACATTGGGACAGGGGAGGGTAAGGTAGAGATGGCAAATGCATGGTTGCAAAAATTCTTCCAGAGCCAACAAAAATAAAGAATCGTGCACAGAAACAGTCCATAAATGGTAGATCGCAAAGTCAAATCACCTTAACGAAAGGAAAACATTTCCAATGCATTGAGACCCTTGAAGTCAGAATACACCTAGAAATCTCTCAAACTAAATTTGTTGTAATTGTTTTGGAGGGCAAGGACACAAAATAGATATTCCAATAAGAAATTGGTTTTCTGACGATATAAAAATGGGGAATGTCAACAGCAGTGGGTGTTTCAGGCTGTTTACCAGTAAAATTGTTATTGCACCCCTTGTAATGTAGTATTACACCACATTAAATGTAGTGAGCTCTTTGATGTGACTTCTAGAGCAGCAGTACCCATGTATGGCAACGGAGAACCTGGCCTTGAATGTTTTGGAGACATAACACAGAACCAAACCCAAAAAGATTGTGATTTCTTGTCCTGAATGATTAGTTTTATAGTTTTACAAGAAGAGCTGTAGCCCGCTTCCCCTATGAAAGAAAATAGGCAGTCTCCAAGCTGCATATTTGGATTAGAAAAACATTTATACACATGGCCCTGCTATTGTCCAGTGCTTTTAAGAAAGTAAATATATGCTGTTAAATCCACTAGCATAACTTCATTTGGAATGATGGTAAAAAATAGATCCAGTCAAGAACATATTCGGGTTTTATACAGACCCAGTCAAGTGACATACTTGTGGTCATACAAAAGTTTCCATCTATTAACTGATATAATGAAATTTTTATATTTTCTTATGTCTAAATTCTGTATAGTTTTAATCTTTCAAATGAAATTTCTGATTCCTTTCCTTCACTAACCGATACAATATGAAAAAAGTAAGCATTTACGTAGACTCAAGTGAAACAAACAAGTCAGAGTTAAACTTAGGAAAACCACCGAGAAAAACAAATCCTACAAGCAAAAATAAAACACCAAGTGTTAAAAAAAATTCACAGACATCAGCAAAATTATTTTCTTACCTTGTTGTGACATTATGAAGAAAACAAAAATCAGAATGCAAGTTTTGATTAAAAAATCTGTCAGTCAAGATGTAATTTAATATGGAGTGACATATACTGCTAAAAGGTACATTTTAACATTAAAGACCAAAACTCCAATGATTAATATTACAGTGATGACAGAATGGGAGTGCCTTATTTTAATCCACTGTTTATCTCAACAGGGTAATTTATAGATCACTCGACATGTTTTAATAGCAGGCATAAAAAGGTACCCTCTAATATCCACTTGCTTGCAAGATCTGACATTTGGAGTTACGTGTTCAGAAAATATCAGCAACTGCATTTGTTGGACATATATACAAATAACTAGTCATCCTACACACAGTTTATAAAAAGTGATCTATTAATAACAAAACAGCTTTGGAGACATATGGTCTCTTAATATTCAGGTGGAATATCAAGTCTTTAAGTTAAAATAAGGGCAGGAGCACAAAGAGTGGTCAACGCATTGATTTGGCTGCCAAATATAGTTTTTACCATCATAAATCTCCGGCTGACAACTGCACAAAGACTGCTTTACCTAAACCCTGCCAAGGAAGGGTGTTTGCTGCCGGATTGCCTGATAGTCACTATGACAACTGATGCCACAATTAGACAAGTACAATCCCACTTTCAAACACGCACACAAGTCATTAATTCAGCAGGACTTTTGTTGACAATATGTTATGAGGGAAATATTTAATACAATTCCAAGGCTGATATATTCTCCCGTTATCTATAGTAAAATAAATTGCAAGAACTGATGAAAACAACCATTTAATTAGTCTAAAGTGAGCTGAGGAAGCTACCCTGTACATTTTGGTCTAATGAACTCACAGGTGCACAAAGCTCCTTAGAGTTGGAGTAGACAATTTGAAGAACATGCTAAGAAAGATGTTACATTTGGAGAGATGGCAAAAAAAGAAAGAGAATAAAATGTTTTGAAAAGTGAGCAAATAAATTGTGTCCCCAAGTCTCCAATTTTATGAAGATATCCATGAGCATCTTTTCCCTTGTGGGAGGGAAAATCTCGCAAGGACTCGGCTAGCTGATCTGAGCAAATGCAGATGAGTAAGACTCTATGGTGATCACCATTACAATGACATTCTTCCCACCTAGAAGTGACTTGTTTACAAGGCTGTTTTCCTACTTCATTTGTTCTTTGAGGCCACTGGGAAGTTCAGGAGGAAAGCAAGAGAGTCATAGGAGGAGGAAAATGCAGAACAGAAAGTGTCTCACACAACTGTGAGTGCTGAACTTGAAGGTCTTGAAGGAGTCAGAGGACAAAGACAAATATCAGTAAAATATTGACTTACATGTTCACAGTAATGTTAGGGAGAGCTCTGAGACCCCTTGCTGCAGAAGCACCGTGAGACATCCTTGTGCATAACCCATACATCGCTGTAAAGCAATTGCTATGGGGAGCATGAGACCAAGGCAAGAAGCATTTGACTTTTGTGGATATGGATGGCAGGAGGAGTGCAAGTTGACCCTGGCTTGGGCAGGGGCATGACTGGGGGATTTCTTAAGGTCATTCCAGCCTAGAAGAAAAAAATACATGTAGATTCTGATGCTGCACCTGAGTTGACAGAGAAGAAAAATTTCATTGCTGGAGCTGCTGAAACTCTGGGTGGTTAGAGCCTAAGCCAAATCCAACCCATTTCAGCTCCACATGAGCCAAATTTGTGAGGCCTGCACATTCTTCCCTGTCCAGGTCCCAGTATGTTCAAAAGTCATATTCAGCGCTGCTGGTGAGACTGGGTATGGGCACAGACCAAAATGTGCAGATCATATTAATGTAGGCAGTGTGAAGCATTACACCTTTTCGAGAGCGGATCTGGACAACTTCCCAGGCGAGACATCCTTGCATCTCATTTCAGCTGCAAGAGTAGAACAAGGAGGCAGTGAGAGGCCGGTCTGGCGCGGCAGCTCCTCTCCCCATCTCTGCAGTAAGTGGGCACTTTCCAACCACTCCTCACCTGAATGGCCCCAGGCAGCGTGGCCAGGAGGCGGACAACGAGGCCATTTTGCACAGGGCATCAATGCACTTATTTCTGAAATGGCTGAAAGGGAAAAACAACTCTAGGGCTGTTGGCTTGGGCAAGTTCTTCCTCTGGCATCAATCAATTGTGTCCCCAATAAACACTGCTGCTTACTATCTACCAACAGTAGTATGGGCAAAGTGGTGGAAAGTTGTGCTGCTTTCCATTGCAGCTATAAACAGGGAGATGTATTTTAGTATCCTTGGACCTCAAACCTGAACACAAGGACATAGTCACCAAAAGACAGGTTTTCTTGCTGAAGTCTGATCTAATCACTTGAGAAAACGGGCTCTGTACAGATGACGTTTTTCACTCCATCCAGCCAAAGCTGAGATTTGTACCATAGCATGTGGTATACGTGCAGTGGGGATGTGCCTGAAGATGCACCTACACCTCAGCTGCCCAGTCCTGCTCTGCTCTTTTCCATATCCCTACTCAGGAATCTCTGTCCCTCTCTATTTTCAGTTATTACTTGCTATATACAGACGGGAAATGAATATTTTTTTCTGACCTTATTAACCTGAAAGCGTAGGGCATTCCACCCTAATAGAAGTGGTGTCAGAGGCTATTTGAAAGATAAATGTTACCTGTGATCCCCCTAATAGCCCAACTTTTCAATCAACATAGAAAACTGTTTGCAGCCGCTATGGAAGATGGGCACAAGAGCCCCAGAAAAGCCCTGTTGTACTACTTAAGCTGAAAATACAATAGTTTAAAAAAAAATTACAAAAATAAATCAGTAATTTGGTGCATGACAGTTAAAATATCTTTGGACCTTGTTTCCCTTATACCAAAAGAAGATATCCAGATACTTGCAGCTGCTTCTGCAGTTCACATTATAGAGCAGGATTGCACTGGTGTGTGCGTTACAGAGAAAATCAGATAGACACCACACTATGATAAACAACATTAGTCATACCACTTTCTTCCCCACATTCCAATGCTTTTAAAAATCAAGCAAATATGTATCATTCTCATTTAACACACATACACACACACACAAAAACTGGTATACAGAAGTTAAACGATTTACGATCAAAAGGTAGAACAGTGCAAGTCTGTAGATAGGTTGTTTCTCAGACCCCTCTGCTCACTTGCAAGAAATATTACATCCTCTGTCGTACCGAAGTATGGATTAGAGCCAGAATAATCAATTCCATTCAGTAACAATAACCTGATATGTACAGGCATTTTAAGAACATACGTGATGTGTTTCACCAAAAATCCAAGATTGCATGGAAACTTCAACTTCCTTTCTACACAAAATTCCCTGCATACCATTCGCCTTCGGGGAAATTTACTAAGGGCTTAGTCCGACTCCCTTACAATTAATAAGGTTTCTGCCTCCTTAGAATCACCCCTAACCATTTACTCCCTTTGCCTCCCTTGATCGCTACTCATGCTGAAGACTACAAATAATTCAGCATCTATTGGTAGAGGAAACACACAAAGCTAAAAAACATTGCACTCAAATAAATTTGCGTGTTCTTATGCCTTGTGGCACTAATGGAAGCCTGCCTGCAGGGTTTGTTTTGTCAGTTTTAATTTTGATTAAGAGCTAACTCTGCAATGTGTCTATTTTCTTCACCCCTTTCTTTTCCCCTCACTGGATTGCATTTCACTTCCATCATGTCCCCTTCCCAAGAAGCATTCTGGAAGGGCTTTGCACACCAGCCCAGCTTAACAATAAAGATACCAGTTTTCCATCCTGACTCTTTC
Source organism: Aramus guarauna (assembly GCA_013400195.1). NCBI lineage: Eukaryota > Metazoa > Chordata > Aves > Gruiformes > Aramidae > Aramus > Aramus guarauna. The sequence goes on from VXBL01007149.1 coordinate 336,568, forward strand.
GCATGTTTGATTACATCATCGTCTTCTAGATAAGCATGAGTGTTTGTTAACATAATGACATTACTGTTCAATTTTAGCAAAGCAATTAAAGATGTGTTTAATTTGAAGAATCTCAGTTGTTTTATTGTGTGCAATTAGGTATATTAACTTCAGTGGGAGTAGTAAATACTGATAAAAATGCTTTGCTGAACTAAAGTCTTTCAGAAGGATATACAGACAACACAGCTGCATACTTTTATTTTACAAATTCAGCATGATTTTGATGTATACAGATAATAGAGTCACTTCTATACTTGTAACACAGAAAGGATCCTACATTCTGTGAATTATAGCAATAGACCGCATTTTCACTCCCCACCAACTTGGCTTCAGAAAATGCATGATTAATTTGCATGAAAACTTTTTTGTTTTGACTAGTAAATATTAAAAAAATAAATCTACTGTGATTGAATCGATAAGGATGCCTGCCCAATACACTGTTAAGTGGCAATATCCATATTTTCTTTTCCATGGGATGTTTACTGCTTTCTCAAATGACTGCGTGATGGCATTGTTAGTGCCAAGTTCTTACGTAAGAGTTATTAGGTATTTAAACGATAATGTTTGAAAGTCAGTTGTACACTTAAAATAGATAGCTGTCAGGTCTTGTAAACTCCAAAGCAAAGCTGAAACACTTATCTGATCTGAAAGCCATTTATTGAAACTATATTTTGTGACTTTCAAATGGTACTGCTATTATATAAGAGGAAAGCTGGAACTAACACTGCGAAATCCTAATGATCCTCGCCTGCCTCGCAGAAGTCCAGTGGACCAGATCCAGAATTCATTGGAAGTGACAGGCGCCTGTCAATGCCAACATCAGTGGTCGCTGGGCAGGGAGGAGGGTAAATGACAGCGATACGGGAATTTCAAACGGATTAGTGGACCCAGACAAAGCTTGATGAGGAAAGGAGTGATAAGAGTGACAAGAAAGTTCCCCTCCCTGCTCCCTTGGGTGATGTCTCCATTACCTGTGTTTTAGGATTACAATATTATGATATTTCTGGTGGGAGATTTCTGGAAGAATAATACTAAGTTTTTTTTCTTGATGCTGGTTGTTCAGTAGCTGTTCGTGTCATTAAAGTCCAGAAAACTGAGCTGTGGCATGATTTCACGTTGAGTCCCACCGTCTCAGGTGACCTCTTGGTCAACATCATTGTTTAGTGCTGTAAGACCCGTACTTTTAACATTTGGGTATTTGAGATTTCCTCGAGGCACTACAGTGCTATATATTCTCGTATTTACTGAAGGAATACATCACTGTTTCTGTACAGCCACCCAACAAGCAGAGCTATTAAAAAATAATGTTCATGCTGCTTTTATTTTGGTCTATGAATAAATATACTCTGCAACTTCTTTCCAAAACAAATGTCTTCTCTTGCAAGGCCTGCCATGTTATGTTGCATCTCTGCACATTAAAAGTTAAAAAATTATTTAGCCTGAATTGTTAAAATTTTCATTAATGGCAATTTATGTCACTCAAAGAAGCCTCCTTGGGAAGAACATGGCATACTTGTACAGACCTATTATGAGAGTTGTCAGAAACATTTGTCCTTATGAAATATAAATAGACAGTATGTTAGATGATTTAGTGAGGGATCTGTTATTTATTTAAAAACAAACATGTTTTTTTCATTTCTCCTTTCAGGAAACCAGGTCATGTAGCTTAGACAAGGAGGTTCTCTGGCTAATGATAACACATCTGTAAATATTGCTTCAAACAGCTTACCCATCCCTCCAAACGCCCTGCATCTGCAGGCTGGGTGGATTAAGCCGCCACGAGCCCGCGGCTTGGACTTGCCCTGGGAGCCCGTTCTTTCTCCGCTCTCCCATGAGGATACACCGATGATTTAAGCGGGGGCCAACGACATCACCTCCCTCTGCCTGGGGATTTCTAAAGCACCCACTGCTGTAGCACAGGAACACTTTCGGTCAACGTACCCTTTTCCCAATACTCACAGATTTGCTGCCTGCAAATATCAGGTGAATTTACCCCGGCAAAAAGTGGGTTGCGCTGCCTTTGAATTAGACCCGGGTGGGTAAACAAGAGTAATCTCTTTGTTCTTACTGATAACAGCTTAACAAATCTTTGTGCAGAGCTCCACAGTGATGCAAAACTAATTTTCTACAACTGCTGAGGTTTATAGCCAGAATCCATTTCAGGTGGACATAAAAATCCAGCCCAATATTTACTTGCCACTGGATACAAATGTTACCTAGTGAAGTCTGCACTAGTGTCAGAGAGGTGGATAAATCCTTCAACTTTGTTAAATGTGGAATAAAGGAGAGAATAACTTGAATTAAATTCCTGTGCCCACTTGAAATGATGTCTGGCTGTGCCTCTGTACCTGTGCCTGATTTTTGCATGAAAATATTCTCTTTGTCCCTATCTGGTGTTCTCCTTCAAAAAGGAATTGAGTTAAAAAAGAAGGCAATAATGTAAGATTTTTAAGCAAACAGTTCAATATTTCCTTTAAAATGTTCTCTGTATTCAAGAGGACTTTGATTTCTATCTTTTTTTTTTCCTCCAGGCTTTGAAACTGTACCTCTTTTAAAAAAAGACCATCCCTGATTTTAGTCTTTTGTTCCTTTATGAGCTTTGTCCCCGACTTTTAAATGTGGAGAGAGTTGAGAGGCATGTTGTGAGAGGAGAGAAAATAAAAAAGTAAAAAAAAAACAAACTTGCAAACTGTGTTAAATACACCTTTTGTTCATTAAGTTTAATATAACATTCGCTATGAGGATTGATATTGAATTATACATTAATTTCAATGCTAAATAACTCTTCTATTTAAAAAAAAACCCCTTAGTTTTCTTATAATGTAGAGTAATTAAAAAGTGAACCAAAAGAGGCAGCAATAAATCAGGGCGCACAATGCAGTAAAAATATTATAATTAATATTTAACATACGTTTTGATTACTTTTAGAATAAGTACAGGAAATATCAATTAGAATATATATTCAAACTTTGCTGCCTTTTCCCCATTATACTCTGGAAAGGGGCTATTTTTAATTCTGGATATTGCATACAAAATAATACATAGTCCCTAATTAAATATAAGGCTGCAATTCAATCGAGAATTTCTGCTGATGTCATAAATAATAAGAGCACAGCTCGAGGTATCAATGAATGGCAGCCAAAGCCTGAGATTGAATTACAACATCAGCATTCAGTCTGTGGATCTGTATTGTTATTTGTAATAGATGGAAAATGATTATTATTATTTTTTAAATACAGACAAAAAGAAGGAAATTTGAATTCAAAATCTGTGACTCGGTGGTAGAAGATTAGAAGTCTTGTGATTAGAGAACATGGCTTATTGGAAATTGAAATGTACAAACGTGCCAGGCAGCAATTCTGTAGTCGAGGCTATGTTCCACCTTTTTTTTTGTTATTTTTTTGAAGCCTGTGGGCAAAAAATTTTTTCCACTAGTATAGTTCCTACCTACAAAATCCACAGTGGGTGTCGGTCTCAAGAGTTTTGCCTCTACCTACCCAGTTTGTGCCCATCGCTGGAGGTGCGCGGCTCCCACCCCGGCCTGGGGGTCGCAGCGGGGAGCAGAAATCCCAGAGGCAGAACGTGCTGCCAGGGTGAAAATCGGTGACACCGAGCACCGCACCCTGACCTGCTTGTGGACGGAGCCTTCCACCCCCGCGGTCTTTTACCCCTGCGGGGTTTCCACATAGAACCCAATTATTTATCATTTCCATTCGGGGTGAATAAGGTCTATACACTCATGTGGACATTTCCCCCAAATAAATGACCCCTTAATAACCAGAAAGATTTTTATTTATGTAACATATTGGATTTCAGTTATGTTATGGCAGTAGAAAGAAGGTAGTTAATCAATATGAAGGCTTGCTTTCAACAGATTGCACAGCACTCAGCATGACAAGATCCCCTTCTGCTACACCACAGGTCACTCATTTGTATTTTGGGGCCATTTTTTCATGCTTACCTCATCCATCTAGCCATGAAGATGTACACCTCTCCATCTGACTTTGGCACACAGAAAGCAAACAGTTTAAAGGTGCTAAAATGCCACGAGTCCTGAGCAAGGAGTGATACACAGCTGTAATGCCATAAGCCTAAATAATTTGTTACCGGCTCAAAAGGAGTTTTTTGCCTAGTTTCTCCCCAAAAGCAAAGCATTGCAAAGTCCCTTCTGATTACTCCGTCCCCTGTCCTGGCTCAGTTTGTGCAGATGGTTGAGGCCAATATTTTCCCCAGCCTAGGGAAAAACAATAGCAGTTCTGGCATGGAGCCTGGTCTCTTTGCCTGTGCTCTTGCCCATGGGAAGCTGGTGTAAGGTGCCCCTTCCTTTCCTGGGTACTGAGAGTTATATCCCAACCTTTCCAGATGAAAAAAAAAGTTGATGGTTTATAGTTGGTAAACCTGTGGCTCCCTATATCTCACTTGCTACAATGATCATACTGCCTCTGACATGAGCTGGCTATGCCAAAACCCACAGGTATTTTGTTAGAAAGTAAGAATACTGCTGTCTAAGAACAAGTATTTTGTCTCATTTGTACCAAGAACAAATTGCCAAGCAACCCTGAACACGTGCAATACAGCTTCAAAAAACGCAGTGATTTCTCTTCATACAGTAGGATTTCTTCAGTATTTTGAATATCTTAATGTTCTTAAACACATCAATTTTATTGCATTTTCCCTAAAAAACACCCCCTTTTTCTTAAACAGTCTTACACCATACAATAATAATTGTCATGATAACCTGTGCATGCCTTCCGCATGATTTTCTGAAGAGCAGAACACATATGTTTCTTTCAGATATTTGCAGTTAACTCCAAACAACTCGTAGAAATTTTGATGGGTCACATTCATAACGTCTGAATACACACTTGGGTTTAATCGTGCCTGTACCTGATCATATAGACATGAGCCCAGTATTTTCCAAAGAGCTTTGCACACGGTATGGAGAAACCTTGAGAGATCTTGTGAAAGTAGACATGGGAGCAGTGAGAACAAGGGACAAAATACTGAGATGTCCCTTCCTAACACAGAATACATCTCAACGCTTGTCATCAAGACCAACACATGCAACAATTTACTGCCAAACTAAGCCTGACAAACACAGATACTTTAATAAACAGGTATTGCAATTTGTAAAATATATGCTTACATTGGTATGGGGAGATGTTAGTCCCAGGGTGATATTCAGAAAATGCAAACAGCTGTGTCTGTCCCCAGATACACATAACACGGTAATAATAATGATAAGCTGCTACAGGTGTCTAAGTTACCTCTCTCCTCTGTCTCCCTTGATTCTGAATATATCAGGATTGCTTTTTTCTTTTTCATCTTTTTGGTTTTAGAGATTATTTCATCTTGGCTACGAAGGCTAAGTTCTAGGATCTGTTGCATAACTCTTGAATTTAGACTTGGGTTTTTCAACAGTGAAAGGGAAATCTTTCACAGCCACATCTCTCACCATCTCCTCCATCCATCAGTGATCCCCTGACAATATCAAAGAAGCAGTGCCTGGAGGCAGAGCCAAAGTCCCAGCTCTTCCAGCTGCGGTTTGAGTTTAACCCTACCTGCACTCAGCTTCAACTTTCACACGTGAGGTCATGTCTTCAGCCACTGCTGCCGACTTCGGTCCAGCCAGGACTTCATCTGCAAAACACATCAGTAAAAAAGGGTGTTAGATGACAGATTCTGAGGCTATTTCATCACCAGATGGAGGCAGCACTTCAAACAAAATGCCACCAGAAAAATCAAGCAAAATAACTCAATGGTCTGTCACCCCGCAAATAGCTGGTGCTGCTTCGGGGTGAAACACTTCTGTGTTTGGAGGAGGAAGGGCTTGGAGAAAGCAATGTGCTTTTCTTGTCTCTCCAAGGTGGATATGGGGTAAAGGGAGAGAAGGTAAAGGAGGAGAGCCAGTGTATCTGACTAGGTATCAAGGAGAGCAGACTTATTCTGAGAGTAGAGAGAAACACACACTAATCCAGTGGTGCAAATTCACAGTAGGGTTTGGAAATCTAGAGGAAAAACAGCCTGTCAGGTCCACACTGACCTCCTGGGATTAGGATGAGTTTTTCTCTTACTATTGATTGTTGTCTCCAAAATACATCTGCTGCTTTATGCAACTGAGGCTTCCTATGAAATGCATATATAGGCTCAATGATTCTTGTAATTACAGGCTGAAAAGAACTTTGCATATTCATGAGTATCACACCATTTGTCACAGCTGTAGACCTCCAGTAAGCAATGCCTGTGATTAGGGTTTTGTTCTTCCCAAGTATATATTTTTCCATGAACCCTTATTGGTTCTGAAAAGTTATGATCTTAACTCTCCACTCTTGTCAAACACAATTTTCTTTCTTTTTACTGCCAGCCACACGAACGAATTCCTGCTTCTATAGCCAACAACAGGATTAGTCGGAACTCGAATTTGCATTGATGAGACAGTATTTTATTTAACTAATGTAACAACCTACAAAAATCTATAGTTGTAGTGACAACAATTTTATTACCCCAAGTAAAGAGCTACCCATTCATTTTTTCCTCTGTGATTTAAGACTACTAACCTCTAGACCGTACTGCTCATAAACAAACAGGTTTTTGTGGACCTTTTTAGGTTCACAAAAGAGGTCAAATGAAATAATAAAGATCTGGTATGCTACAGGATGTACTAACCATTAAGCAGCAGATTAAAGATTGAAAGTTTTTTGAAAACTAGACAGCCATGTATGAAATCTAACCCACCCCATGGACATTTCAACATAAAATGGCACTAGAAGTGAGAAAAGTAGACTTCTTTCCTTCTGAAGATATATTTTTCTAACATAGAAGACAGAGAAGTGTAATCAGTCATGGTCAAAACCCTGCCAGCGTGTATTACTTATTTAGCCTCATATTCCAGGTGACTCACAACTTGTCTACCTGCCAACATCTGAAAATAATAAGTTATAGTAAAGTTATTAACTAGAACTATGTCAACTTTGAAGTAGCTAAATCTAAATTAAATATAAACATACAAAACAGCCTGAGGCTAATTAATCTAATTTGGGCTCAGCCACCTCATTTGATTTTTGTTTGTTTGCAGTTGTTTTTCCCCTTCCTCCTCATATGTGGTCTGCAGAGAAGGATGATCTAGAAGCTAGTCGGAGGCAAAGATTGTGTCTTTCCACTCCTTCAATCAGAAATATGTGGTCACTTTTCCAAGAAACCACTCTCGACAAAGGGCTGGTTTGCAACAACAAGCCCCGCACGCTCATCGCTTCTTATCTGCTGAAGCGGAGGAGAGCTGTGCCGAGGCAGATGTGTACCAGCTGAGAGCCCGTCTCTGGGAAGCCTCGTGCCCACGCAACATGTGTGGCTGGAAGGGGAACCCCGTCCTCCTCCTTGCTGTCAGATATAAATTGCACGCTGGCGGCTTTGATGACAACATGGTTCTCCCTCCAGGAGCTTCCTCTGAAGCTGCTCAGAAAGCTGAGCCTGAAAGCAGCACCAAGGGAATCACCACTTGCTCATTTTTTTAAAACACGTTGAGCTCTTTTACCACCGATGAGGCTCTTCTGCCATCCTAGGTAGACTGATAATGTGCCCAAAGACTACACAACACTTCAGTGTGTAGAGAGGTTACATTGGCCAGGTCATTTTTAGTATTTTAGAGATTTGAAACTTAAAAAGTGGAGGGGAAAAAAATGTTCTAAAAATAAGCTCTTGATTAGGTGTGGGAAAAGTGAAGATTTGTGGAAATCTCAGGACTGCAGCCCCAGCAGGAGGTAACAACAGACTCGAAACACAAAAAAGTGTCAGCGCAGTTAGCTTGTAAAAAGAGGAAAATGCACAATAGCACAACAGTGAGTTCACCTATTATATAATTGGAGGTTGTGTGTACATGTGCAGACAAGAAGACAGAATAAAAAGCCTCCTCTAGGAAATCCAAAACTTGGCAGCTTTGGCCAGGTAGAGTATGAGGCGGGTAGTGTCTAACAACAAAAAGAAACAGTCTGTAACTAAGGTTTGAATCAAGCTACAGCTCTCCTTGCTAAACAGCAGCCAGTTTTACTGCTGCAAAACCCATAAAAACAAAGGGAGAATAAATCTGGCACAAGAAATAAGGCACAGGGAGAGTAAGGCAGAAAAAGAGATGCAGCATTAAATATACCAAAGGCTGAGTTGTGTGTCTGATTTCATACAAGGGTAATTTAGAGAGCTATGCAAAAAGCAAGAGGATTTCATTCATACTGAGTTTCCACATGGTCTGAAGTGCCTCTCTCGGGGGGCCAAAGGAAACCCAACCTGCCTGAGAGGAGGGACATGGGGCAGCCTCAGTGCCTTCAGCCTCCACCACCTCCACGCTTTGCTTTGACATCTGGGAGGGCTCCCCAGAGTTCTCCTCATTCCTTCCGCAGAGCGGCCACCCCACTTCAGGGACATAGTGGAATCTGTTGGCTTCATGTGATATAACAGTACAAACAATCCTTGGCTTGGGCTTGTTTACCAGGATTTTTCTGACCCTTAGAGCCTGACTATGTCCAAGACACCGGCCAGGTTATGTGAATGTTTCACACAGCAGTGAACGTGATTCCTGTGCTCTTATGGTAACAGGATGAAGTATCTCAAAGTCATACTTGTTATTTTACAGGGGAGATGGCTATTATTGACCGTTTTGGTAGAAAACGAGCTCTTCTCTTAACATCACCTGTCAGGTCACTTCTACTCCAAAGGTGTCATCAGTCTTTTCAGGCATCTTTGCTAACCCATATTAGAAAAATAAAGCAGAAAGACTTTCCTTAACATGAGTTTAGTCGTTAATGTATTATCAATCCTTTCCTTGTTGTCTCTTACTCCTACTGCTGCATCTCCCAAAGCTCCCCAGGGTCTAACTGAGGATTTCCACTGGATCTGTTCATGAGTGGGCGTAGAGCTAATGATGAGCAGCAAGAGCAACTAAGGTAAAAAAACCAAAGGATACGGAAGAGAGAGAGGTAGAGCAGTCCCTTGCGATGCTTGTGGACAGAGCAGTTGCCCATTTTGGTGTGATCTCTGAACACAAGCAGGATTGGGTTATTCCCTGTTTTCCAGGGCGGTGCTTTCTGCAAGCACTAGATCTGTTGAGGTAGCACTCTTACCATCAACTAAAATGCAGATATTTCCATGGTAAAAAACAAATCCGTTGTAACATGCAAACAGGAATGTTGAATAATGGTTGAAAAAGGAAGCAACAAGTCTCTGTGCCACAGAAACAGCGATGAAGTGGAGGTGCTGTCTCTTCACTGCAGTACCAAGCGTTTACAAGACTGAATGCATAACTCAGCCTGCAGCTGTGAGGATGTCTTCCCTGAAAAAAACTGTAGCGTTCAGTGAGCTAATGTGGAAGAAGATGATTTGAGTAATGACACACAGAGCTCTGCATGGACTCATTTTCTGCGCCTGCTTTGGGCAATAAGTATAAACACTCCCTTTCTCTGAGGAACTGCGTTACCAAGAGCAGTAACAACTTCCTGTAGTTTAAGTCACCTGAAAGTGAAGTTCTTAGATACATTCGCAAAACCCTGCTGGGACTTGGACATCTCCTAAAGTGCCCGTTGCAGAAATTTGACAACTACAACTGAAATTCCAGGAGATACCTGTTTCATTGGTGGTCCCATGCATGCTCATTTCCAACACAATTTGCCATGACCCATATATATGCACGTTGGCCATAACAAAAGTACAACCAAACCTCATCAATTGACTTATTTTCCTTTTCCATATTAACCATATCAGTCACATCTCTCTGTCCAAATGTTTCATCTTTCTAGACTGGAAGCTTTTTGGGGGCACTTCTCAGCTGTTTATCACTTAGCATATGAAAAGCACACTAATGATGCACCAATAGAAACAAAAATACATCAGCGCTATTTTTTGACATGTTTAATAGTGTTCTCTCATCTGCAGGAGTTCCCAAGTCATCTGATAAGTATAGCTGCGTTATTGTGATTTTGACCCTGATCCTGAACCAAGTCGATGGGGAACCGGTCAGCCACAGAGCTCTACCCCATCACCCTTGCTGCACACGCAGGTTGTGTTTTGAGACATTACTAGATCATTTTAATGTTTATTTTGATCAGATAGAGTATTAACCATTGGATTATTAATGTATAGAGACAAATGTATCTCTCATCATTAATAATATCAAGATTAAAAGGTACTTGAAAGCTAATAACTTCTCTCCATTTTAAAACATATAATATGGTAAATACCTTACAAATTATGATGTATGTGCTCATAATTGACTCATTAGGTATTTGCCCAAACAAAAGACACAGGATCATTAACAACAAGCTTTAAATATTCAAATGTTTTGTGGAATGTGGGCTGCATTTTAGTACATACATTATTCCAAAACTTTCCTCCCTTCCCCCTGTCTGAGACTCGAATTGTTGATGCGCCTGATGACTTATTAGCCAAGGGGCTGGGTTTTTGTTGTTTGGTTTTTAACCAAACTAGATGACACAGACACAGGAAAGAACGCTGAACAAATTCCAGAACAGCTGTTCCTACCCAGGTTTCTCTTCTTTTAATTCCCCAATTACATAGGAAATTCATTTATTTTGGGTCTTTCATTTTAGCAAAAGGGTTTGTAGCCACCGGCATTGAGACAGACCCTCAGGAGTACACAGGTAAGGTTGCGAAGAAAAAGAAAAGAAAAAAAGGAAGCACTTTTTGTAAAGATAGATTCAAACCAATGTGACAAGCAAACTCAGACCAAATCTCAAGCAGGATTGTTCTGTAAACATTTTGCACCACCAGCTTCAAACCAGCCACACCTGAAATCTGGCCATATTTAAAATCATAGACCCAAAGATGGTAGTTTAGACCTGTTCTGTAATGTTTACCATTTCAGGCCAGCTCCTACAGATATGTAAATACTTTACTTGTGTAAGCAGTCCCACTGGGTACTATTTGCATGCGTAAAGCTAAGCACACGTAGCATTGTTTGCAGAATAAGAATATGATTGACAAAGTGCTTATGACCCTAAAAATGCATGAACGTACCAAAGGGCATTAACAGAGACCAGACCAGCAGCCAGGCAGCTAACTTGTTTAGCTTTTATAAATATGACTAGTCATGTATTCTCATTTTTAATTGCCTAAATATATTTGTAAATCGATCCATTAATAACTGAAGTTTAAGCTTTGGGGGCATATTCTCAAGAACAACTTCCTTTAGATCTCTCTGCAAAGATACTACTGTTTTCAGGAGAGTTATTAAAGTCCTGGCAGGTGCAGAATACAAATATATACCAGTGAGGGGTAGAAGTCTGTTCATTCCTATTCATGAACTGTGTATTATTTATACAATGTTTGTGGGCTCAGCAAAGCAGAGGATATTTTTTAAATAAATGTTTATGTTCAAATAACTTTGCTAGTCTTATCTAATCTACCTTCATCATCTTAAGCACTGTAGGTGATTTTAAAAGTTTGCAAAACATTCTCTCATCTGCTTTTACACATTGGGTTTGGCAAAAAAACAGCGATTTGAATATTTAGCAATTCTGACACACAAAAAATTATCATGATACCATCAAGTATTTTAAATCTTCCGTAGAAGAGTGTTTGTAATCTATCAGTGGGAGGATTTTCCCCTCCCTCTGTTCCTGCTCAACCCCTGACTCATTCACCTCTGTACTGTCTTTAACAGGCTCATCCACTCCAGGGCTGCAGAGGAGAGGTAAATGTTGGGCTCTTCATTTTCCAGATGCAGAGATGGGCAGCACAGACTAAGGCCTCGTCCCTGGAAACGTTCGCTCACCGAAGGTCCCCAGAGACTGCTGAGGGGTAAAGTCCTAAATAGCTGCAAAGATCTAAGCCTTCTCAACATCTTCATGACCACAAAGAGATGGCATGGCGCTTTGGGGGTTGTTTTCCCAGCTGCACCCTCACCACCAGAGCATCCTTTCCCTCCTGAATCAAGTTAAGAGACTCTGTCCTGTGAAGAAAATCCATTTCTAATCCTTACTAGTCAATGGTGGCCTAGTAGCAATGAAGGCTTCTGTCCCTCCCAGAAAACCATGTTGCAAACTTTAGCAACACAACATAGGATGTTTTTACTAAGTTTTATACAAGTTCAATTTTTAATTTAACCCTGTTACATTCTTGGCCCCACTAATCCCTGCTGGTTGCAATGAGCTCTGCAGATCTGTGGCGTTGGCCATGCGCGCACGCTCAGAGCACTCCAGCAAAAAGTACTGGCAAAGCTCTCCTACTGTGGATGTGAAATGTGGACACCAACACTGAGCTGTTACCGGTGGAGTTTACTAAATCCCCTCCCAGGGAGAAAGGACACTCTGGTGAAATACAGTGTCAGTGCCACGCTACAACCGGACTTACATTGTCACTGAGACACCTACAGATTACATCGTACTCTCAGGTGATGCAATGGCGTAGTGGGGTCTGCAATGCCGGCATGACCACTGCATAGAAGTGACACCAAGCACTGGACAGCCACCAGAAGAAAAACCCAGACCAACAATTAGTCACTCTTTGTCTTGATTTCTTTAAACTAAATATATTATTTATTTAGTTAAATTCATTGATGTTTAAAGAGAATGACCCAGGTACAAAATCAGGTGTAAGCTGGGAAGAGGGGTAGGTGGAAGGGAAAGAGCTTGATCCTGTTTTGTGAGGGAGGTTACATGTATTTGGGTGTTGTCAATTCATATGAGAAGTTTCACTTGACACTATCTGATGTGGTCAAAATACTCAACCCTACCAGTTGGGGTTTGTAATAGAAATGCCCACTCAACCTTAACTCTAGCAGCCATAATTGTAGCAATATAATACACCATCACTGGACCTACTCATGCTGCATTTTGATGATTTGGCTTACTCTTAACATGCAATCTTTAGCGACTGCCAAGCATCAGGGCTCTTCTGATCGTTAAAATGTTTTGTCTGAGCATGGCTCAGACTTGCTCATCTCATGAATGCTGTCTTGAGGGCTACTTGAAAAAAAAAAAAAAGGCCAAAAAAAAAAGGCCCTTTTTATTTAAAGTGACAATACCCAGGAAAGTGAATATATAGCTTATGAATAGCTACAGTGACTGTAGTGTTCTTTTTACTTACTGATTGCAGACATGAAAATTACTCTCCTTGCAGGAAGCCTTCACTATGCCTTTTGGACCCTCCAAATTCTGCACCCGCGTTTCCCAGCTACCGAGAGGAAAGTTCGATGACTCGATGCTCATTGTGTGTTGGAAGGGGGATGTGGAAGGAGTGAAACAGGCCTCTATGGTCTTTGGAAGCTGGCCAGGGATGAGGCCATTGGATCTATATTTAGGAGGGGTTTCACTTAATAGGGCTTGCAGCTGTGCATAGGTTGGGGTGTGAATTCCATCGCTCCTGGCGTACAAAACCAAATCTTTATTAAAGAAGCTGTGACTTTGAGCTGTTCTGAAGTACCCTATCATTTTCACTACGCTGTTCATCTGTTAAGGCATTTATATGACACATATAGGAAATAAAAGCCATCAATAAATCCTGTGTTTTGAGTATACTGATACAAAGACCAAAAGCGTTAATAACCTGAAACAATGTGAACAGAAACAATACTTTGTACCAATATAGTTTTTCACAAATGAATGTTCAAAATTATAAATCCCCTAACCACTAGTGTCAGAGCTGGGAATATTATTACCTCCCTTTTATACACAGGAAAACTTGGAGCACAGAAAGGTTTTGTGATTACCCAGAGTCACACACAGCCATACCATATCCTTACGTTCAGATCACTGTGTGTAAAGCATCATGCCAGGGCAGTATCTGCTGTTAGGTATTTGGGCATGACTCAAGTCAGTGGGACCATGAGCACAACTTGATGCTCCCCAACTCCTTTGCTAGCAGTCCAGACAGGAACAGTTTAACACCATAAAGTGAGTTTCTCCCACACTGGTCCATGCAAAACTCAGTGCCGGAGTGAAAAAAGGCAGTTCTCTAATCTTACACTGAATGACAGCTCAGGAGAAGAGGACTTGTCCAAGTGCAAAGTCTTTTTTTAGTGGATTTTCAGTTTAAAGAAGGCTTAAAAAAATATTTTGTTTTCCCTTTTCTCCCTGGGTTGTTTTTTTACTCCATATTTGTGCAAGCTCACAGTTAAAAGTAAGAATTTGTGCTCCATCTTTAATTGAGATTTTTCTCTAAATCCTTACATATGGGGCCAGTCTTGCAAAACATTTCTGCATAACAGTTCTCAGACATGACCTTTTCCGCTAAGCCACAAAAACACAACCGTGCATTGTGGTGCTCAGCACCCTGCGTCCTGTTTCTTCAGCATCTTTTTTTCTTGGCCTGGATGATCACGCTCTTACTCATTTGCAATACTGCCACAGAGATCATTGCTCTAACACAAAACTTAATCACTTCTCTCTTTGCGCCTTTCTTCTGATTGCCCCTTCTCTTCCAAACTAAAAATAAGTTGTTTGTATTCACTAAGGCCCTTTACAGCTTTAGCTGCTCTTTCCCATTGTCTCTAGTTTGCCGTGAAAAAGTACTAAATGCTCTTAGTTAGCCCATGATGCAGCCTCCTTTGCTCTAGTTAAATTTTCCAACATGCATATTCCTGCTTTTCCTCAGTCTATCCCCACAGGGAGAGAAGCTCCTCATAAATACCTAAAGAGCAACCTCCTCCACTCAGTTATTTGTTATTCCTCTTCACCAGCTCGGCAGTGACAACAGGTCCAAATGAAATCTTTTTTTCTCCTCCTGTGTTTGTGGTCTAATAATGGCTGTATGTTTGACCATGACTCATTGGATACCTATGTATTCTCCCTGGCAACGAGCAGAATTGCTCCGTTTTTGAGACCAGACTAGATTGGGTTTACCAAGGACAACATAGAAACAGACCAGACTTTATCCTTCTTAAAACATTTCACTGCTCTAACTAAAAACAAGAATTGTAAGCACTTTGGGACAAAGACCATCATTCTGTTTGGCATTTCCTAACACCAAGCACAGGAGAGTCCTGGCCCTTGCCTAGGACTCCTAGCAATAGAAATAAAATAATAATTATATACATATATATAAAAAAATCTTCTGTTTGAGTAAAGCCTGTGTAATATGTCTCTGTCTTTACATGTACAACTGGAGAAATAGCAACATGCCCCCATACGTACCTATTAGACAAGCACACAGTAATGCAAAGTCACATACACACAATGATCACCATTAAAAGCTTTTCAATTTTCCACTTGCAAAGATGGTTCTATATAGAAATGAAAGTGATGCAAAAATAAAGCTACAGTGATTCAAAATCCATCTTTCACAATATCACCTAACTTAAGTTGTTTAAATTACCTTGCTGTAACTGATTTTTTTTCCAATTGGCTAAAATACCTATTGCAATATTTAGCTGTGAACAAAGTGCAGAAATGAAGGGCTTTGAATTGTTTCAAATTAATGGCTATAAAGTATGACTTAAATGCTTTTATTCAAAACTAATTATTTGAGAGCAGGTATTCTTATACTTCTTTAACAGCAGGATGCAACATTTTTAGCATTATGAAAAAGAAGCTTTTGCCATGTAAACTCATGGGGTGAAATCTCATCCTTGATCTTCAAAGTGTGACAAAGAGCTATTGATTGGGAGCATATTGTCATTTAAATTACAATTAGGGATGGGTGAAAGGTGGTTATTCAACAATTCAAATCTTTTAAAAAAATGCTGTCAAGGGCAACTTAACCTTAACCTAAACACACACTTTTAAAAACTTCTGAGAGTTTCAAGTGTTTCAGGTAGAAATATGATGTGTTTAAAGCAATGAATCTGTAAATTTCAAGTAACATATAGTGCATTTTATTAATGCTATAATTAAAAAAGCCCGTGTGGAATGCTTTCATTCCCTTTAGCATGAAGCACACATTTGCTCCAAAACTGAGGGAAGGAGGTGGAAGGGGAGGTCTTTGCAATTTTTAATCAAATTGTATCACTCAGTTCATCTTGCTAGAAGAGCTAATAAAGTGATTTAAAATCCAGATCCAATTTCTACTATAATCAATGCAAGTCTCGTTCTCAGAGGTATTCGGTTTTGATCTCAAGAGCCAAGTGGAGAAGAGCACTAGACTGGGTCTCAGGAAAGCCGACGCAATTTGCAATTGTTGCTGACCAACTGGCAGCCTTCAACAAGCCACCACTTCTTCTATCCTCCATCACCTCTCCCCACCTCTCTCCACTGAGATCCCAGGACCTCAGCCCAGAGACTATACGGACCACAAGACCCTCTCAAAGTGTCTGCCATCGTAGGAAATTTCAGCACTACTGAAGCTGCCGGGGAGAGGAGCCCATGGTCTGTGCTGAAATGTGTAATTCAGTGAGATTTTGCCCAGAGGCCAAGAAAAGCTGGCAACCTCCCCTATAAACCACAAGCTCTGGGGTACAACCTGCCACTCAGCAACATTTTGGGCCCTTGTTGGGGTCTAGGTCCATGGTCTACCTTCCATCGTGACACAAACACAAGCCACAGCGAGAGCACCCAGCACCGTGTCATCTGGCGGCGCGTTGGCAGGGCGAGGGAAGGGCCGTGCCAGTTTCTGATGGGCTTTTCTTCAATCTCATTAGTCAGTTTGAGTTCAAGCAGCTCTCTCCTTTCAGAGAGGATTACGCTGCCCTGCCAAGTTAGGAAGAGCATTCCTAGCCCTGCAGGACAAACAGCTTCCCAGACCTGTGTTTATTTTCTTGGATGGCATATGTAGCCCATTGTGTGATTAGGTAGCACAGCGGGGTTCAGAAAGTGGTATTTCCCAGGGTGCTCCGGGCTCTGGACGATCGCCAGCATCGGGATCAGGGAGGAATGTTTTCTTTCACTATACACTGGTGAATGTGGCAGAGTTCGAAAGAGGTTTTAACTTTCCCCTTTAGCACTCGGGAGATGAGGACTCGTTTTCGCCACATATACAGTGGGAAGTTTTTCCTTGCCAATTTATTACACATTTGGGTCCTATTCCAACATTGCAATGAAACCTGTGGATCCTGTTTTCTTCAAGTAACTGTGCATCAGATTCCCTGTGGGCTTTCCTTCCCCTGGTATGTCAGTGCTTTGGTGGAAAGGGCAGAACTCAGAAGTCTCCACCAGACCGTCTCGCTGTCCACACTCCTCGGGCAGCGCAGGATGTGTGGCACATGGGCAAGGACTGTAGCTAAGGTCAAGCTTCCCACATTTTGAACTTGCTGGCACAGACTAGCTGCAAGAGGAGGAGGAATTATTTTGAACAAAAACCCCACTGATCTGTTTTGGGAGTGGTGATAATCAGGACATCCTATTTAACTTTTGCCCACAGAGCAGGGAAGAAGAGCCAGAGAGGTTTCAGGAGGGACAGCTTTTATATGTTTCTTTTTTCTGATCTGTTTTCACACTGCTAAGTAAGAGAAAGGGAATTTTGGTTACAGTACGGTAATTACAACATTTGGAGCTATTCAACTGGCCCAAAGAATGGTAGGTACAGTCTGTATTTCTGGGCTGCAAAACTATTGCCACAAGTAGTGTCAGCAACAGAAAAAGACATTGCATAGATCCTGTTCTTAAGTTTGGTAAGATCTCTTTCAAACCCTGCTAAACTAAAATCTCTCACTAAAATAGCCCTGCTTTACTGGGAGTAGGGACACATGGCGACAAGACTTGCAGGGCTTGCAGTGAACCCCGCTCAGCTGGCCTTTGGTGCAGAGGGGCAGGGCGCACATTCGCTGCTATTAAACATCGTTCCTCCAGTGGCATTTTACTACGTGAGTAGATGAAATGAGGAAACTTGCCCTCCCTACTGATCGCAGAAACTCTGTTCATGCTAACGGGGCTACTTGTCATTGGGAAAATCACTTTGTTTTTCTGTGTCTGCTTCCCTCCTCTCTCGTGTTGCTGTTTATGGAGAGAGTTCAGTACGTATTTAAGTAGAGAAAATGCAGTAGGACCTAGATCTCAGTTGGCTGGGTTCAAGTTTGCAAAGATGAGAAGCAGCTTCATCTCATTCACCAGCTGTGATCACTGGGAAAAAAAAAGAAAGTGGAGCACACAAGCGTTGCATCCATTTGCAGCGCAAAGAAATAAAATAAAACCAGTTTCTGCAACATTTTAAATACATAACGAAGACCAGGAAAGGAAGTGTAAGTAGCAACTGGGTATCTATCACCAAACTTGCAAGTCACTGAAATGCTGGAAAAGTACTAAAAGAATATTGTTTGTCACTGCAAATAGGCAATTTACATTATCATTGCTTTAAAGCTCCCAGAACGCATCATATCTATTGTATAGGAAATTACCGACGGCTCTTATCAAGGTTAACTCCTATTTTGTTAACCCGGCACTTCGCAGGGTAAGGCGAAAATTTAGAGGCAGAACAGTTTTTTGATAAAATGCATGCAACTCTAATTTCTAAATGTTTGGAGAACGAGCACCCACCGGGCGCCGGCAGCCGGGGGATGCGAGATGCGTTAGTGCCGCCTTGTGGAGGCTGCACACTCCGGCCAAAAGCCTGTTTACTCCAAAACTAATGGCTCGTTTACAAAAAAACCTCCCCAATGCAGGGCTCTTTCATAACATTTGTACAAAGCAATTCTGCAGATAATAAATAAAACAAAGGCAAAGGAAAGCTGGATTTAATTCCGGATGTAATCCTGACTTAGGGCAAGGTGGCACAGTAATTCTCACAGCTACGAGAACCGGATTTTTTCCAGCCACGCAGTTTCAGAGGTCTTTTTTATTTTCTCAGGAAATCACGTTTCCGGTTGCTATCACCAAAAAAATGCAAAACATCAACAAGAAAAACTGTAGGGAAATTCAGTAGCTTCATTCCCCATCAGTGCTCCCTGCTCCTCCTTTGTCCTCGGGCACTGTGCATGCTTAACCTGAGCAGGTTCTCCTGTCAGCTCTCCAATCTTCTCTAGTTTGGGTTAGCTTAGCAATAATCAGAATGGGCAGATGAATATGAACTTGCTTTTAAGAAATAGTCTCCCATCCTAATGAAAAAAGAAAATACGTGTGGGTATTTTTCAGTCTCTGACAAGTTTTGGCATCAGACGAGGTTTTTTACCAATATCCTATTTGATCTTTAGTTTACCTGAAATCCCTGTTCTCAGTTCCACAGACACAAGTTATGTGACTGTTTTCTACTGATTACTGAAAAGAAAATACCTTGCAAGACATTTGCCTTAGATTGGGCTCAAGCCTCATCTAGCTCATTTCTGAGGGGTATCTTTTGGCCGGATGAGTTTGGCTACAACCAGAAAATGAAGGTTTTATAGCCCCCAAGAGCTTTGATTCCTCTTCATAAATATGGCATCAGCAACGTTTAACATTTTCAATCATTCATTTTCTTGGGAGCTAAGGAAGTGTTTATATATATATTCTTAACCACTGCTGGTTCATTCAAGATTTTTCACATCATGTATTATTCTCATGGGATAAGTAGCCACAAGGCTTCTGAATTATCACCCCCATGCACAATACATTTTGTTTAAGTTATAACCACATAATTTAAGCTGCTTATTTAAATTATAAAATATTCCCAACCCCAAACCCAATACATTTACATTAAACAACATTAATGCAGGACTGGCTTATGCATTCCAAGTTTTTGTGGTTTCCCAATTAGTCCTCCAGTAACAGTATCACATTATCATAATTTTAAGGTGTTACAAATATGATATCCAAATTAGAGATCAAATTCCCTATATTATATGTTTCTTCCTTGAGGGCTTACCAACCAAACACAGACTCAGCAAAGACAGAGATGTGCTAAAAATGCTTGTTCTTCATATTCAGTCCCTAGTTTCATGGCAGTAAAGAGTGACTCTAAGAAAGGCAGGTTATGAATAGCCCTTAGACGAACACTTCACAAGGTTATTCCTGAAGAGCGGGGGAACCTCTAGAAGCGATCTTTAATTACCAGAAGTTCTCAAGTGGTAAATTTTCAATAATTTCACTAACATCAGCTTATACAACTGAGATTTGCTCAAATTCATTACTGGCTTAACATCCGATACGGATTTCATGTGCAAACTAACCCCCAGTGCAAAGCCTAAGTCAATGGAAACTGTAGAGTTTCATTTACTTTCACACTGGTAACGAGATGCTGTGACACAGAGCCGTACAAGTAAGCCTTCTTCACCTCAAAATTGGAGAATATTATTGAAACTTTCATCAAACGGAATAATGATTTCCATCTGTAACCTAATTCGTATAGTGGCTCTCCCAGTTCCTGGTAACTTGCTTTCAAGACACAGAATACTGTAAATGTTTGGATTTTTTGGCTGCCCAAACTTTAAAAGCAAGAGAAAAGAGCTTGAGTTACCATGTCAGCTCGAAATAGGAGAGGTTAGAGTTCTCAAAAGATATATAACAAATCACTGGAATGAAATAGAATACAGCTGTATGCTAGAAAAATATACATCTATTTGTTGAGTAAAAACTCAAACAACAAATCAAGCTCCACTCACAGCAGATGTAATCTCACAATGCCCCCAAACCCCAACGTGTTTGCACTGCACAGGTGAAAAAGGAAAATTAGATGATCCTTTTTCCAGAAACACCACCCACTTCTGCAGCGAGATTTCTTGTGCACGGAGTTATTCTGCTCAAAATTTTAGGCAGTAAAGACAGTTTCACTGTACCCAAACACCAAACTTCTTCATCTGGACACTCCTTCCTCGCAGCAAAAATATTAAGTAACAAGTACCAGCCTCATCTGACAATCTTTAATCAAACTTGGCATTGGTTTAAAGATGGATTACATCAAAGAGTAAACCTCAGGGAATGAAAATGAACATTGGCATTATTTTCTTCCAGTGGGTTTAAGAATAAGTTGTATTTGGAGAACATTTATGACTCATATATAGCTACCTATTTTGCTTATACCTCAAAATATCCCAGACATATTAATGGAACAATATTGAAGATTATCAGAATGATTATGTGCTTTAATAAAAGCATAGGAAACTAAATCATCTAGATTTTTAGAAGGGCATCCAAACACAGTGTTTTGTGTCCATTGCCTAATTAAAAAAATGTTGGAGTTTATAACAAAGTCAAGATGAAAATATAGACAAAATTTTAAGTCTAAAATATTCCATTAACCTCTGTTCCAGAAATGCAATTTTACTCTTCTTTCCTTAAATATACATATAATTTACAAACAGCCTAATGGTTCCCTATTCCAGTATTTTCATATTAACTGAAGAAAAATATCCATGCAGAATTAAAAAAAGTGATCACGATACTTTAGAGGAAATTCATTTTTCTCTCCCTTAGAAAAAGAAGGTTCAGCCCAACAGACTACCGAGCCCAGGATCATATAGGCTCCCACAGCTCACTGGAGCATTAATAACAGCAGCTTCAAACAGTCTGGCACAAATAAACAGTATTTTTAAGATGGCACGGTTTAAGGGGGGAAAACAACTTTGCAGAAGTGCTGGCATCTGAGAAAAATGCCATCGCTTTCCAGTGATATCTGACTTTACAGGTTGTCAAAATACAGTTCCTATTAGAAAACGATCTTTTTGATGGTTTGCCTGCCAAGTTCCCGCAAGTTGGTTTGAACTGGTCATTTCAAGAAAGCCACTATAGACTTCGCCCCTGCAGAGTCTCAAACACAGTTTTTTTAATTCAGTAGGCATACAGAGAAAAAAGGAATATAGTGTGAAAAGCTTTTTTTTCAGACCTCTTGCTCTTTTTCCTTTTATTATGTATTAGTATTACCATTAAATATCAATCACTCAGGTTAATATGTACATTGCAGGAGGTTAACCTGTATTTGAAACGTCAGTCAACAAATTGCATAGCTCACGCCACAAAATCATTACAGATAACTCATTACAAAGCTCCCTCCTTTCTTTGCTCTTAGGTGATGCATTGCCACGTACCCCAAACCCCACCGAGGCTACCAGATTTGTACTAAGAGAATCCACGCTTTTCACCTTCTCGACAGAAACCCCATTTACGTGAGAAATGGGATCGGCGGCCTCAAGCTCCGCCAGCAGAAGTCCAGCACAGCCATGGACCATGTACCCCATCTCTGCTACTGGTTTAGTATAATCCTGACTAAATGTATTCACCCTCTTTCCTATCTGCACCAGGACTAAAGATGACTCCTGTGGGAAACTCAGCAGCTGAAGGACCAGGTGCTCACTGCTCGGATAATTATTTTGTAGCTGTCACAACTGGCTGTTAACACTTCTCTCCTGGCCTTCCAGCCCTGTGTACAGTTGACTGCACTGTTTTATTCTCTTAGATGTAATTTTTTTCTTCCCCCCCCCTCTTTTTTCAGTTGATTCCTGGTGCACAGTTCTCCATGGTGGGAAATACCAGTTCTTGGAGGGCTGTATATACAATGCTCTTTTAAGATTCAGAAAGCCTTCCCTGATGGCCGCATGATATTTGAAGATTGTATGAAAATACATATAAGATGAAAACCTGCATGCATCTTTTTTTTTACGTTCAGTTTACCTCAAGGTCAGGGAAATTTTACAGGAGATTCTTTTCTGGAGAATCTTTTCATGAGCTTGCATGCCTAAACAGCGGATCCAAAACATTTGACCCCAAACTTCAAACTTTATTCTCTGTGCAATCAGTAGCATTGTTAATACCAAGGCAAATACTTGTATATTTATTATTGTACTCAGGGTTAATTTTTTTGTCAAATACCAGACTGAAATGACGTGGTAGTTGTTAGACAGTTCCAAAAGTGAATTATGGGCATGGAAAAAAAAGGGAAAAAAATCAGATATAAAAAGGATATTTAGGAAACTAATGATTCTGAACAAAATTAGTACCAGCCAACCCACAAAATATAGACTATTTGCTTTGCTCTTTTCCCAACGTTTTGCACACAGTCTTGCATGAATAGGTCAAACTGACAGCTGCAACTTGTAAGCAAAAAGGAGGTTATCAACTTTTGATAGATCCTCTTGTAATCAACAGGTTTGGGGAGGGGGGGGGGGGGTTTGAACATGAAGAAATACTGGCTCCGTTTGCTTTTCAATATTACTCGAGCTTCCTTCAGTTCGGTAGCATAAAAAGGTTTAGCAAATTCAACACTCAGGCAGTGATGGTTTCTGCAATGCCCCAACATAATGTCATTAAGTGCTCAACAATGACTTTAAATAAGTAGCTTTTGGAAGTTATATGTCTTTGAAGTTTCATTAATTAGTCATATCATCGGGAATGTATGGCTAAAGTAAATTACAGTGTTTAAAATATCTACTCTTTCAATGTGAAAAATGAAAGGATCCAGCTACCTTGTCTTTATACTAATGAAGATATTATTAATTGGTTTAGCAAAAACATAGATCTAACCATAATGTGCAACAGTTATTAAAGATAATTAACTACAGATCATTGGTTTGAAACATCTAGTCCAAAATGATTTCTGAAGGGCACATTATTCTATGAGATAAAATAATTAAATTTCTAACAGCTGCATACGACAACTGTGGCATATCTAGTGTTTTAATTTCTTTTGTTCTATCCTCATGGTACTCCTCTGTTTTAGATTTTGAAAATGCTACGAGTGTTTCACCGTGAACAGTCTGTACAGCCTGTTAGACTGAAATATTTCATGTCTGAGGAAAAACGATGATTGAAAGAAAAGGATTAAAAATGACAGCACTGCTAATAATACACACACGCACGTGTGCACATGCACACACACATAAAGTCAGCTACTTCTCTTCGAAGGAGAAAAGGAGACGATAGGAATCAAACGAAACAGAGGGTTAAATATGTTTCCATTCTAACATTAGCTACACAAGTCCTGCTCAAACTAAAACAGCACATTTGCAAATTAAAGAAAACCTTGGAGATGAAGCAATGCCAAATACTTGTAGATTAATTAATAATGGAATCATACACAGTCACATAAAATTAAGCAAGTACAGTAAAAAAAAGGGGGAGGAAAAAAAAAGCAACTGAGAACTGGAACAGAAGTCTGTTTATTAAAACCCATATGTTCCAGGTCCAGAATTTCTGAGCTTGTGTCTGCTCGGGTAGTATTCCCAAAAATGTTTGTGGTCAGTATTTATTATACAAGCCAGTAATGGGTTCATCATCAGTTTCTTGATCTCTTTTTTTGACAACAGTAACCTACAAAGGCTTTCAGTAGCCTGGATCTGCATTAATTAGAGTGCTATTTGCTTACAGCATTCGATTCCTCCCCATGTTTTGTAAGAAAATTCATGTCCCAAAATATTCCTCATTTGCAGCAAATTTAGCTGCTTCAGCAGAGAGTGAGATTTAGACAGGAAAGGCAGGGATGCAGGAAATAACACAGTTCAGTCAAGATTAGGTGTGTTGCTAGCTAATGTTGATTTAGGAAAAGAAAGACTGAAAAAGAAGCATTACTCAGTGCCCCAGAATTCATAGGGTACAAACAATAACAACGTGACTTTGGATTTGGTTTGGTTTCATGTTCCACATTTTACTTTTATTATAAGAATTTTATTTATTGTGATCAACTGGTTCCTCTCTGGCTTGAGAGGGGAAAAAAGTTATGTGAGGTTCTCTCAGGCTCTAAAAATAATTTCTTAAAAAGTCTCTAAACCAGTGGACAAACAGTGGCATCATTTACCTCAGCTCCTATACATTATTCTAATCAGAGAGAGGAGCTGCAATACATCTGTAAATATAATTTGGGGAAAAACAGGCTTAGAGGGGTTGCCAGTGGTGTAAAAGAAAAATCAGACCATTGCATTTAAAAAAAAAAAAAAAGAGATATTTGGAGGGTCATTTTGGGCGTTCCTTGCCACAAGAAACAATCCTATTCTGTGAGTGCTTAAGGAGAGATGAAACACACGCACTACTCTTGGCAATTTGGGGATTTTCTATAAGGGACTGTCCACACCGTAGAAGGAAGAAACAACCGGATGGTCTCTGGGGCCAGTTCCCTCCTGCTTTCCATCCCTCGTCAGTACTGGGACGACAGAAATGCTGCAAAGTGCTCCCAAATAAGGACAGCAGCACTTTCTGCTCCTTTGGGCTGGGGTGAGGGAAAGCAAGGGAAAATGGGGGAGGAGGTCCCTCCCCACGCCATGGTTAGACCAGGCAAAGCACAAGTGTGGAACAGCGAGATGCAGGCGCCCAGAAAACCCAAGGGTGGGAGAGCACGGAGACCTGCCCGCGCTGCCCGTTGTTGCAGATCTCCTGCTTACACCCCAGAAATACACTTCCCCTGAATGTCTTGTGGTTGGGTTTGTTTTTTTTTTTTAATTAAAGATTCCAAGACTAACACATTTTCCAGTGATCTTAGTTAAAAAGCCTACTGAGAATTTTAGAGAGAAGAAAACGTTACTGCAAAAAGGAAGACTTTTCTTGGCAGGGTCCCCTCTCCCTCTCATAACGGCGCTGTGGTGCAAGGCATGCTTCTGCAATCTTAGCTGACCTATTTGTTGATGTATTTCAGGTAGCCAGATGTCCCAGTACTTTAGAAATTCAGAAGAAAATGAGATTCAACTGTTTGTCCTGGTTTCGGTGCAATCAGCCAGCTGGCTCTCCACTGCTCCCTTCCAGTCCTCCCTCCCCCACCAAAAGCCTCCAGGTCACTCGCTGACCCACAGCACATCCCTTCCTACCTTCGAAGATGAACCTGGGGTCCAGCTACATCTGTGCTGGGGCCTCTCGTTGTGTGTCTGGCACACAATGAACGTGAGGCTCTCCAAATGTCAGGGCATGCCAGCTGATGCACATTGAGATTTAGAGCATCACAGATTTCATTGCACAAACAAACGCTCAAGAACTTGACAGGGGAGTTACCGTCTTTACAAGGGAAGGAAAACTTGCCAAGGGTGATTTAGCTACAGGTTAGGAGAGCACTGAGGAGAGGAGTAATGAGGAAGGCTGACCAGGCACTGGGTGTACAGGGGAAACAAACACAAGCAAGCAGCCTGGAACCGGGTGATCTCCTGTCTCACCCTCCACAGGCTCCAGCTTTATGGCTTTCCTGTTCCCAGAGGAAGAAGTGTCCCAGCCCGACTTTCAGCTGCCAAAATGTTCTACCAATGTGAGTGCATTCAGCTACGGCACTGTGCCTTGCAAGCACAGGCATCTCATCTGCACCTAAGCATGATGGCAAAATTCAATCAAAATATCTTCCTTGAAAATTATTTCCTTCACAAGGGAAACCATTTGCTCAGGCTAAATGACTCGCATCCCAAAACCAGCCACCAGCCCAACACACCCCGATAAAATTTATGCTGCTGTTCTCTGCTTACTCCCATATCCTCCAGCCTTTCCATCACCGTCCTGCAGACCACCACTCCTCGTCCACACATCCCCCTGTCACCTTGCGCATGGTTTGGCTGCTGGGACCTGCAGTCCCGGGGCAGCAGCATTGCCCCAGAGCCTCTGCTTGCCTGGGAAGTGTCTCTCAGTGCCCAGGGTGCTGGGGTGAGCAAAGTGGAGAGCACAGCCTGGGCTTTTTTGAAGGCTAGTGGTCTCCCAGCACCCATTTCTGTGAGCAGAGCACTGGGTTTGGCAGAGCTACGTGTTTCTCTTTTTAACATAAAGCTCCATCCTGCTCCAGGGTACCACCTCCGGAGACCAGAGGGAAGCAGCAATGAGGGTGGAAGGATGCTTGGTGAGACAGTCTGGGCTTCAAGCAGGGCTTTAGTTCCTCTTGTCTCTCCACTGCTTCCTCTGCCAGGGGGTTAAATTAAGGAAAATATGGTCTGGCAAGAGCAAAGCCCTGTTTTCTGCAAAGGAAAGGAACAGCTGCTGAATACCTGGGACAGCAAATGTCAACAGGGCTCCATTAGCGTTCATTCAGCTAAAGGGCTGGGCTTCCCTTCCCCCCAGTTGTATAACTCTAATTTCACTGACTACAGTGATTCCACCAGTCTAATTAGGCCCCCAGATAATAGTCAAAGGACTTATTATATTATCTTTTCACTGATTTTATATTATACACATTCGTCTGTTAAATCTAATGATTCGATTTCCCAGATTTACAAACTTTGGTTGGCAACCCACTTAAAAATCACAAGCTACCTGCCGCTGGTCTGGTATGTTCTCTATTTACGGCAAGTCCAAATGTTTGCTTTATGCTGTCAACGAAGAGAAACTGTTGGGGGAAAAAAAAAATAATAAAAATAATTGAACATCAGCCACTGAACCAGCAGGAACGCAAAATATTTCCATGAAAGGGAATCCAACAGGACCAGCGATCTGTATGGTAACTATTCTCAGTGTGAGGAGGAGAAGTGAGCCAAGTGCAGAAGCCAAGCTTGTTTCCTCTCTCCCCATAGCGTGTCCTATCCCAGTACTTTCTGAAAGCAGGGTACACAAAGTTCCTAGGCACGGCCATACTATTCCACCCCCTACCGGGAAGCTATTTATTTTAACAGCCGCAGAATCTTTTCATTGTGTTCTTGGTCTAAACAGTTGGCTGTGCATGCGAGAGAGGTACAGCTGCTCTTTTACTGGGAACTCTGGGAGCGAGAGGGGAGGTGTTAGGAAGGAGCAACGCGTCCCGGCGCTCTGCCCTCCTCCCCAGCCTCCACCAACCAGATATAAACAAAGTTACTAAAACAAAGGAACAACATCAAGTTCCTAGGTTGAAAATAGCCCTGCACTCATTCAGGAAAAATTCCCTTCCTAGTTAGCGGCCACGCTGGAATCATTGATGGATGGCACCGCTGCTGCGGGGGCTCTTCTTCCCCAGGGCGGCTGGGGAGCATCTCCCTCCCACCAGGAGCTCCGCCGCGCTCCCAGGTTTGGTGCCTAAATCCTCTTTCCAAATCAGTTCCTCCTGTCACTGGTTTCTGCGCTGCTGCTGGGGGATTATCCAGCAATATACCTCTGTTATAGAGATTCTGAGTTGCGGCAATTTGAGAATCAGTTATGGTTAGGGGGGGAAAAAAAAAAAGATTAAAAAAAAAAAAAAAGTAGTTGCAGTCATCTCCATGGGAAAATCAACACTTTCTCACTGGCCATGAGTGTTGCCTTGCCTGCCAGCAGACCTGCAGGTATCATTACACGTTTCCGATTAAAGCAAGGATACCACTGTCGCATTGCCCAAAATTTAAATTTAGATTGTGAATTTTACACTGGTTAGGACTGAAGAAAAAAAATGCATTGGCTCACTAATATTTCAAAGATGTTGTTCTTCCCCTTGTGCTTAAAACAGGTTAGGATGATAAGATTGCTTTTCCCCATATCTGTCTTTCAGTGGCTTGGTATTGGGTGCAATTTTAACAAATGTTTGTCGTTTATTCACAGAACCACATTGGCATGCCTGTTTCCAAAACTTCACGTTATACCTTTTATCAGATGGCATTCCTAACGCAAGTGGGTTTAGTTCCTAAAAACAAACAGGGCTCGGAGAGCCCAGGTGCAAGGGGCAGCTGCTTCCCATGGCATCCCCTGGCATCCGCGGGTACCCAAGCCCATCCCGGTCCCCTCTGGGCACCATCCCCACCACCAGCGAGCCAGTTCGGCCAAGGAGTCCCCTGCTGGTCACAAGGGAGGAGAAAGAGATGTTTGCATATGTGTTGCATGATCTCAGACGGCCATAAAAGATGTTACTTAAAAGCCTGAAAGATACTATTTATTTTACATTGAAAGCAAAACAAAGCAAACATTACCTAACCGTGTCTATTTTCCCGGTATCCCCCTAGACTTGCCGAGGGACCTGGAACTACAGCAGGCATTTTATCTTTCCCTCTTCTAAATAGCAAGTTAAAAATTAACTGCTTCATCTTCACGTTGCTCACTCCTTAAGTAGTTTAAACTTACTTTTAACTGTTACATGCCAACAAAACAGGTTGCTTAATTGATTTGACCTTTCACAGTATTTTTTAATTTTCAATCTTAGTTTCATTGTTCCATCTGGCACTTTAAAACGGCATCTGGTTAACTGTACTTAACCAGCTGATCACTGTACAGTTATTTTTAAATGTAATGTATGCTTAAACAGATGTTATTTTTATAGATGTAGATCTAAACTGCACTTGTATACGTGCTATGTCTGCATAAGCTCTTTCTGCAATTCAAATGTTGACACCAAAAATTACAAGCCAGAATGCTTATGAACTTCACTATTATGTTACTGCACTTTTTTGCAGCTTGTTAGGTAAACATCAATTCAGTTCTTTTTTCTCTGTTCATTGCACATAAATAAAACATTAACGTTTAGTTTATAAAGTGATGAACATTTTGCTGTGTTGGATTTAGCTTTATAAATACAACTGCTGTCAGCAAGAAAAAAGGATTTATTGAATAAATAATAAGAAAGCTATAGGAAAATGAAAGTATATATATATTATGCAAAACATGGTGTCTGTCCACAGGTCACGTAAGGGTCTTCCGAAACATAGACATCCCATGTGAGAATATTTAATAGTGCATTTTTGCATGATATAGTTAGTCTCCCGAAGCAAAAGCAGATTGGTAAAACGCAGCACAACATGGATAACTAACTGTTAGCAGTAACTGGGGGATCAGGTTTTAACATTGTGCATTGGAAAGCTCAAGTTGAAAGGTCCTCTGAATTTGAGAGTTTTCTGAAAGGAATAAAAAAGGAAAGGATGATATGACCAGTCTAATAGAACTAGCGTTGACAACCTATTAAATAAATAAATATATTACATAATTACTAAATTTTACAGAATATTGCCTGATTTTACAGTTTCAAGTAAGTTCATCTTTATTCACTAAGATTAAGGCCTCATTCTTCCAAACACCAGACTGAAATTAGTGTTAATTACCAAGGTTTGGACAGAGCCTAGCCCAGAATAAATATTTTTTCCATTCATTTAACGTTTATAGCTTGCTTAGTAAATTACAGTAAATTTGAATCCATGTATTGGATAGGTCTGGGAAACCCAAAACATAACACATAAGCACCCAATCCTGAAAACCCAGCTTGTTTTTGAGAACAGCAAATAGATAAAGTTTTCCAGCCAGGACACTGTTTATTTCCAGGGGAATAATGAGTCTTACAATATCTAATATACTGTCTCCAAAAAAACTTAAACCGCAATATTAAAAGGAATTCGTGCAATATGCAAGGACGTATGTTATTTTGCACAAAGGAAGTGGTCGCGGCGCTGAATATTTCGCAGAGAACTTTTAAGTATCATTCTCAAGGTTAAAAATTGCTGTTATACATAATACCTCAGTAATTGATAGACATTTTCTCTCTCCAGAGCCCATTTTCTGTGAAAAACACCACATAACATCTGTTCATAAACAGTCCTTCTGTGAGAACACTGACACAGGTCTTGAGCTTCTACTGGCTCAATTCCCCTGCCATACACAGATGGCACGAGGTATTTATACAGCTGAATTCTTTGTAATACAAGCTCAACTATATCTCCAGGTAAGACTACGGGCAAACATGTGCTTATACTACTCCGCTGGCTTACCTCAAGTCATTTAAACAGTTCCCTCTGACACAAAGACAAATTGTATCCTAGCGTTATGCAAGTGTTTTGTCTCAAAATCACCTTCGGCAATCAGCACAGAGCTCTGCAGAGATAAGGACATTTTGGGACGGACAAAACCCACCAAGTTTCATGTTAATGAGCTCACAATTATATTAAGATTCGAGACTCAGGGCTATTCTCCTTGATTTTGGTGTCTGTGTTTTCCTTTTATGGAAAATATTTGTTTTGATGGTATAATACCTTGTACTTTTGCATGCAAAATGTTAACTAGAGAGGCAAACTCTGGCATTCAACTTTCCATATATAACAACGGAGCCTGTAGGTCAGCCACAATTTTCTATATGCTATGTTAGCTATCCCTTCTAAGCAATTCTGAGTGAATAACACTTTGTAATGGGTTCAGAAATTGCTTTCCTATTTATCTGGAAGGCTTCAGTTGACTTCTGAAGAAATCTAGGTACCGTGGCACCATCTGCCAGACGACATCCTAGTCCTACGCACACATATGCCCATGCTTTGACTGTGGTCTGTATACACTTAAGAAATAAAGCACATACGTAGAGATTTCAAAGGTGCAAAAAAACTTTTGCCTTGAAAAACTAGAAGCTCCAAAAGCAAGGACAGCCTGTCGGTGTTTTGAAGTGGGGGGGAAGCAAACTTTGGACAAAATTTCAAACGTACTTAATTGAATCTTCTTCAATCAGTCTTTTTGTATCTTGACCCTAGCAAGTTACTGAAGTCCACGCTGGTGATTTAGGAGAATATAATCTACATAAAGGCATAGGGGGGGAAAAAAAAAATCAGAATTCGTGACAAAAGAACCCTTTAATGAGGATACATACTGATAAAACTTTGGAAAAAAAAGAGATGTATTTTAGGTCATTCTTTCAAGTAGAAGTAGTATATACCTGCAGGGGGCTGGTGACCAACAGCTTAAACTATACATGGATTCTTATTTTACCTATGGAACGTTTGATAAAAAGGTTTTTCTGGGAACTACTCATCCTGCAGAATAAATGAAAATGTATTTTCCCTGCTCAGAGAAAGTATGGCTTTCAGGTAACCTATGTCGGTGTGCTGGTTGGGTGACCCCATGAAGGTGGGCTACGTCACACACAAGTCTTCGGTACAGGGTGAAACTACCGTGGAAGGAAAGGGTAAAGTGATGGTTCTAGCGAAGAGCCACAAAGCTCCGGTCGTGTGCAGAGGGGCCGGGGAACCCTCCAACAGGCACAACTCAACTCTGCTAATCCCAGAGCTCCACCTTGGCATCTTGTCCATACTGAAGAGGAGGCTGGATTTGTACATTTTCGCTGTCTGCAAATGGGAATATTACTGATGCTTCCTGGTCTCAGGAAGATGTGAAATAAGCCCCTTTGTGTTTGTGATGTGTTTAACATTATAGCCATCAAAAAGCCAATAAATAGCATGTCCTCACTAAATGTCTTTGTAATACCCTTTTTAAATTTGGTGGCTTCTCCATTATACTTGCTTTTTTTTTTAAGCTGACGAGTAAAATACAGTTAAATACAGATAAGTTTAAAGAGAGATTATGTGGAAATGGGTGCTACTTGCTTTTTTTATACTTTATTATATAAGAATTAACTCAGAATGATACCAAATGCATCATTCAATTTAAATATCGTTCTTGTTTATGGCCTGTAATGTGATCCGATGCATTGTAAGCAATGTCTTGACACAGTCTGTATGATGAATACCACTCAGTGTATCAAACACCAACTGTACTAAATCCACAGTAATGCTTCCTTTTTGTAAGTTCTTTATGCTCCAGTAGGTTTCATTTTTATGATAAGTACAAACCAAACCAACTCAGAATATGTTCCACCAAGCGCTTGTTCTTTTGCAAGAATCAGTCACCTAATATTTATCAATTAAGACTTGTACAATAAATAATGCAGACAATTTTATAACACTGATATTAAGAAAACATAATTCTCCAAATATAATTAGACCTGGTTCTTTTAGCACTGAATTGTGTTAATTTTTCCTTCTCTCCAAATTCTCTTCTCTACTACCAAGCATTATTTTACTCAAATAGTGTTTCAACTGCACTTAATGCACATTATAATGATCATGTCTTTAGTTTTTTCTTTTGAAGTTCTTTTTAATTACAAAATAATACCCTGTTTGAAGAACACAGCTTTGATATCTCCCTCTGCATTTAGTAATTATAAACTTGTTCTCATTATCAATATATTTTGCATGTTGTTAGTTTGTTGTGTCTTTCTACATATATATATATATTTTTAAATACAGGAAACATAACTTGAGTGACAAGAGGTTTTGATCACAGATCACATAGGAAGTAGAAGTCCCTTTCAGAGCCCTGATGTCCACAGCCAGTAGTCCATGACTGTCATCAGGATAAAAAGCCTGGATCAGATATGTGAGAAACAGAGCAGTATCCGGTGGGATGTAACTGGTCCATCAATCCCACAGCATCCATCTATTGACAGGACTGCATTATAACTAGCAGAGTGAAACCCCAGCAAGAGACGCATCCAAAGCTAAACCAAAAATTTACCAAAAAGAGTGATTTACATCCCTCACTCATCAGCATCTGAAAGGGGATTGGCAATCTCTAAGCTTCATATGTCCAAAACTCAGATATTTAAATTATTCACATTTGCTAACACCTTTGGAACTTCTGAAAAAACATGTTGCACAAATGAAAGCTATTACATCACCCAAAACCATGCAACAAAACCATACCTTATTAGGCAATACAAATTAATAGAACTGCCACATTCGTACTGAAATCTGCTGAATAATTTTACTGAGAAGTGAAGTTATCTGCTGATAACTTTACTGCAGATAAGAAGATGCCAGCTCCTGCCCTGCTAGCCCTCAGCAGCACAGCCAGAAATGCTGGTGATGCTCTGCAAGATCTCCTTGAAAGATTGGAAGCAAGCACACAAACACAGAAGGGTTAAAAGAGTGAGGTCTTGGGGAGGTCTGGGCAAAACTTATTTTAGTTTGGATTTAGAGCAGAATTTGCCATTTGAATAACCCTAACATATACATGACAGAGTATAATGTATGTCCTTTTTCTGAGCTGGTTTACATAACTGCCTCTGTAGACTATGGTCCAACAGCAGTGCCTTTCAAAAATTTCACTGTGGTCAGTAAGATCTTTGTTCTAATAAAACTGCGTAACAAAATATAGCTTTTACTTGTTGTAAAATATTAAGTGGGAAATAGAGTGTAGGGAAATAAGAGGCACATATTGAAAAAGTGTGGCTTTTTTAATAAAACATCCACATAATCATAAGGAACTGGAAGAGTTTGATCCCTTCCCCTTTATGCATGCACAGAGTCTCTGATGCAGAGGAGAAATGTTAAGTTTAATTAGTGCCGTGGACCCTGCAGGAATGTCTTGTACGTAAGGAAAAAAAAAAAAAAAATCACTTAAATATGTGAGCTAGAAAGATTTCATGCGTATATAGTTAGTCATATAGTTAGTCATATAGTTAAGTGTTTGCAAGATCACCCCGGAGATTGAAGCCACTCCAGGACAAGGACCTCATCTTCCTACTGGCGTCTAATGCACCTAGCACACTGTTAGTGCTATAATAAATAATAATAATATGTTAGCATTAGGTGAGCATCTCTCGCATGATCAATTTCCTGCTGTTGCAGGAGGGTGAATGTTGGTGGACTTTGATCCTTCCGAGATTTTATGTTTCTATCATAAGAGAATCATAGCACATAAGCACATTTTTTACTAATGCAGTAAGTAACGTGGCAATATATATTGCACTGACATTAAATGAATATTAAAAGGGATTGAAACCATTTCCACATCATGAGGGAAAAAAAACCCTCCAAGAATTAGATATACAGTAGCTATTCAACAAAGATGCCACTTTTAACCTTCTTCATAGATTAAAAAAGTCAAATCCATTCGAAAGAAAATCTAGTGTTAAAGGTATATACTAAAGTATCTCAAAACGCAATTGTTGCTGTTGTTTCTAAGTCTGTTTTGCCTGTTGCCACATCTCCCTCAGCCCCTCACACACACCCCATCACTTTTCTGTTCCCCGCTCTCCCGTCTCATTGTAAAATCTCAATAATGTATTACAGCACAAATCCTAAATGCACGAAGACTTAGTTTAAAGCAAAAAGTGAGATACAGCACTTCTGTGTATAAATAATAAAGGCAGATGTTTCAAGGAGAGATATACAGGGCAAAACATCTTATTTGTTGGAGGGTATCAGTTCTGTGTACACTGCACACTTGTAATTTACGTTAGTTTCTTATTTTTGTAACATCTCTACACAGCCGTACATTAAATTAGAGATTTCAAACCAGACTGAACAGTCCTCTTTTTACCCCTATTTTGTTGCGTCTTGCCAATTCAATGTTTTATTATGTTTTCTGTCATAATATTACTCTTGTCCTTAGAAAACATGTATTTATTCCCACTTGGAATATAGTGTAACTACTGTAAAGCACTGCTCAAAAGATGACTACAAATTCTGTCTGAGAATAGAAAACTTGAACTCTTCTATTATCCAAATATTTTTCAAAGATTTCGCTTTTGTATGCATGGCAATTGCTGACACACATAATGAGATCATGGGAAAAGCCACGCAGTTGACCTGAACTTTTGGGTACAGAAGTATAAAACTATGAGATCTAATAAACCCAGTGCATGACCCCGTGCAGTTTTTGGACTTAAAGAACTAAATGCTATTGTGAGAGGAATGCAAGCCTACATATTTTTTCCTGTAGCATGGCAGAGTTCAGATGTATTATATTTACAGTTGTCAATGAATGTAACGACATAGCACGAAGCATATAGACATCTCTGGTCTCCAGCCTCACTGAGAGAATATCCCAACACCTTCTTGTCACACACGAGGCAGATATTATTTTTATGCTCCAAACAGTAGGCAGGATGCAGCAACAGACTGATTCTGTGCTACCACAGTGTGTCTGAGAGGCTGTCAGCACGTACTGTGCCTACTTAACGTAGCTTTTTCAAATAACACAAAAATAGGTTGGGCTTTGATTTTCCACCTAGCTCTTGATATGGCCAGCTAGGAAACAGGGAGCCAAAATTTGGTCATCATTTGAAAAATAGCTTAAATATAGAAATGCTGCTCTAGGACATAGCGGTTACATATCTCAGCTGGTGCGCTCTGCATACAAGACTGGTTATTATATTTAAGGGAAAATTTAAGATCTCCTAAAGATTATAAACTACCCTTAATTAACCCCCCTGGATCCCATCAAGACTGGAATGGGCATGCCTAAATGAAAGGCATCACTGTATGTGAGCTGGAAGCTGCGGAAGTCAGGACTTTAGCGTATAAGTATATAGGACTAACTCTGTCCTCTGAGACTTGAGGATTATTTTGGTATTTAGGATTTAGGTGAGCACTTCAGAAGAGCACTAAATTCTGAGGGAAATGCAGAAATCTATTACTGCTTGAAAACTAGATACGTTCAAACATACATAGACAGAAAAAATCCTTTTCCCCAATAGTACAAGTGATATTAACTTAGAAAAGGTGCATTCTCATTATAAGAATAAAATAAAGCACCAAAACTTAGTGTAAATGGCAACAATCTAAGGCATGACTATTCCAGTAAGACTAAAAGGGATTTTTTTATTACGATAATTCTTAAACATTTTTTTAATTATTTTTGTTCATCTTTCTTTTTTTTTTTTTTTTTTATATCCCATTTGTTTCCTATTTAACTATAAAAAAAGGATGGGTTAACGGTTGGTAATACAAACATGTTATAACATAATCAAAGTGTTTATTTCTTTTAAAGTCTTACTCTGTATACCTGGCTTCAATTAAATAAATGTTGGAGTGTGAGATAACAAAATATAAATACCTGCCTAATTAATAAGCTATATATTCATTTCAAATAACGGAAAAATTCTTCTTAGCCCTGCGTTAGCTAGTAGCTATACTCAACATTCGAACATTGTTTATTCTTTACTAACTAATCATCCTTCATGGTCTTTCAAAAGTTCCTGGCATTTCACTAGTTTACACATTGATTGAATACTGTTCCCAGAACTGCTTGTGGCACTGAGCCAAATGCTGTGATAATCAGCTGGAAGATTTATTCCAGTTGAGGAGTGTTATAAACATAACGATTCATAAGGCTCAGCATTGAAAATGAATACTGATGCTTTCTTTGAGATGGCTGAAAACTTTCTGCCAGCCTTCAATAAGACGCAACGATAGTCTTTACAATCTCCTTCTATATACAGGCTTTGATTTGAAAAACATAATCATTTAATTTGATTTGATATAAATATTAATAACTATCAGAGGTTTTAACAAATTAAAATATAGTTTTACAGCAGCATGTGCAGAGTAAATCATACATGAAAAAACCTTAAGGAAATTCATGGATTAACTACTGTGCATGGGATCAGACACATTTGCTGCAACAGGATATATTATTATACTGGTAGATGGGTGGAGAACGAATACAAAGGAAGCTGAAAAAATTCAAAGGGAAGCAGCTGGCAGGTAAATGCACTGAGCCAGAAAGAAATAATAAGGAGAGAGGCAGCGAGTGGAAAACGGAAAGGATAGTAATTTCTTAAATAAAGAAACAAGAAGTAGAGAGAAATGTAAGCTAGAGATGAGAACACTGAAAAAAATGCACAGAACAGAAAATGCTCCCAGTTAGAAAGAGGGAAACGCAGTTTGCTTACTGGATGAATTGTAACAGTAAAATAATATTACAGAGACTGAAAAGACTGTACTGAAAGACAATAGGCTTAATTAAGAACCAGTGAAGCCATACAGCATGACTGAACAGCGTGTCCAATGTCTACAAGGCTAAAAAGAGCTTACACAGAAATTAGAAGTAGTGCAACGAAGGAAACAACTTCATTGCTTTGTATGGCTGCTGCAGTCAGTGAAATGATATTGGCATCAGCTTAGGTCACTGCAAATGCTTGCAATATGCCAAGATATTCAAAACTTGCAATTATGGGCGTCCAATTTGATGCATCTGAGAGGCGCCTTATGGTCTTCCAAATTTCTTTGCCAAATAAAAAGACGTCACTTTTCTCAGTGCATGCAGCTGTGATAAACTACCCCTTGATGATCAATTTCTCAACACCATCTCCAAAGCTCTTTTGAGAAGCACACTCTTTGGAGAAATGAGGTGTCCTTCTGC
Source organism: Aramus guarauna (assembly GCA_013400195.1). Classification (NCBI taxonomy): domain Eukaryota; kingdom Metazoa; phylum Chordata; class Aves; order Gruiformes; family Aramidae; genus Aramus; species Aramus guarauna. Next base: position 374,166 of record VXBL01007149.1, read on the forward strand.
ACCTTATAAAAACATCGCCTCTTGCACACGTGTTCAGAGTCACCCATACGCCCAACATTCAAATAATAATAATAATAATGCATTGAACTAAGCCTTCAAGCAGTCATTAGGGCCTTCTGCACTACAAGCTTCTTTAAATATTTGGTCATACAAAGTTTATGGGTACTACACAAGGATAACAATTACCTAATAAGGATTTCAGAGTCTTACATGAGCATCCCATGATAATGCTTTGAGAAATGTGATGAAATAACAATTCTAAAACTTACTTTCTATTAAATATGGCAAATGCAATAGATAGAACTCCACAAATATTACCCTTAATTCAGAAAAAAATGTCAGTGGGGAAGTTTTCAGGAATCTCTGCTTTTGAAAGAGTTATTTTTTTTTATGTCTTGTCTTAGAAATAGATAACAATTAAGTATTTCATAGATTGGTAGAATAGTGATGTCACTAATACCTAAAAATAGCAGAAGCAGCATATCACAACACAACATTGATCTCCAAAACTCTTGATATATAGTACATCTTCATGTACTGAGGTACAATGTTCACAGTGAAAGCCTCATGTGGGAACCTGTGGTTTCCTCTCGGTTGCATGGGACATATTCACCCAATGAGGCAATTTTGGGTGGACGGTGGCTCTCTACAGCATTGCTGGAGCCTGGGGAATCAGGTGTTTTAAGTGGTTATTCATGTGGGCAAGGCTGATGTTTCACAAGAACTAACAAAAGTATACATTTTGAAAGCTGCCAAAATACTATGCAGCTGTAGAAAACAAAAAAAAATGCCCAATAGAGGACCTCAATATTTTAATGAGCGCACATTTTGAAGAAATAAGACATAAGCAAAAACTTGCATGTTCTGACTGGGAACGTGTAAATGTTTGCAGCAAGAAGGGCAATTGAAGAGGGAATGAGGAGACAGGAATTACAATGTCTATAAGAAAATAGTTTCTTGGCAGTATTTCATCTTCTTTTTAACTTGATTGCTCTAAGAAAGAATTAGTGTCTTGCCTTTCAAAAAAGAACAAAACATTTTTTTAAAACAAAAATAAGGCCTCCACAGCCCACTTTGCAAGAGAGGTTTTGAGGCAGACCTCAAGTATTCCTGAGCCACTGACGTTCTGATATTTTAGTCTTATAACAAAGGCCCTAATGAGAACAGGAAACGGCAAAACAACAATCCATTCCCTAACAGTGATTTAGAGGAAAGATATAGTGAGAAGACACCTCATATGCATAAGAACCTAAAAATGTGATTTTGTGGATTTTCTCAGATGCCAAAGGAAAGCTTTTCAGCATCAGTAGAATTTAAGGGAGAAAACATGAGCAAAGCAGCGGTCTACTGTTGACAGCATGGCCCTCCAAAAGTGTCATAAATATTGGTAATCCACAGAGAAGTACTGAAGATGAATGACTGAAAACCAGTCTCTCTCCACTGGAATCCCCACAAATAGGTCAAAAATAGGAGGGAAATCAGACATGGTTATGTGTCCAAAAGAATTATACCTGTGTATTGTTTTCCTGCTGTGTTGATGAGGACCACTTCTAGTCTGAAAGCCTTGTAGACACGCAAATGTGGCCAAAAACCTGGGCTAAGAATGTTGAATCATTTCTCATGTCTCTGCTTGGAATTCTCATGGGTGTTCCCCATTCTCTTTGAAGTATGGATCCCAGAACAGGATGTGTTGCCCTGTTAGTGGTCTTGACACTGCAAATAGGGCAAGACCACTTTCCTTCTATTATTTCATATTCCTTTTTCTACTTTGCACTAGTGGTTTTTTGTCCACATTGTCTTTTGCATACTTTATGAAAAATATAGCTGAAGACTTGGACCTGGGCTGCTAAAGTAATATGTATGTTAAAATAGAGAGGGGTGAACATGATTTCTATTCCTACATAACACAGATGAGGTAACTCTAGGGGCTAGTTGAGGAAGAAGATGAGAAGAGGGAAGAAACCTCTTGCTTGGTGATCTCCTCTCCATGAAAGAAACATTAGAAAGAACAAGGATGAAATCACTCAGTTACAAAATGTATAAAGTCATTATGTACAAATTAAAAATCCACTCATGCTTTAGGCAGCACTACGGTGGTTCTCTTGAATGGCAAGAGCTTCAACAGCAGCTTCAAGTCATGTTAACAGGTAGCCACTTGGTAAAGGAAATTTTGTGATCCCCAGAGCCTGCTATGTGTCTATTACAGTCAGAGACTGTGCAGATACAACAGAGACCCAATTTGTTACTAAACATCTTTTAGAAATACAATTACTTTTAACCTTAAAGTAAGCATATCTACCATTAACACACCTGATGACTGTACTGATACTCAGGCATTGGTTACCTAAGGTTACACTTTAACCAAAGAGCTTTCAAACTGAAATGAATAACACCCAATCATTAAAAAAAAAAAAAAAATGATGACAAAGTTATAAATGTCTAAAACTCCCAGTCTGCATTTGATTTCACATTTAAAATATTGATTATACAAAAGAGAGAGGAACTGTCAATGTCAACAAGAAGATCGTTCTGCAAATGAGATCTCCAGAAGGGAACAATACAAACAGATTTATGTTTTTTGATGCCAGAGGAGGAGTATCAGATTCTATTTGTATTGCTAACCAATCAATATAACTTAATAATCTAATTCTGCTGGAGTACAGCACAGTGCATGCATTGGTGTTATTCAGTGCTTTGTTAGGAAACAGATCAGAAACTATTTGAAGATCCTTAGTAAGCGTTCACAGGTCATTATACTTGAAGATGATAGATATTTTTTAAATACTCTTTATTTGAACTACAGTGAACTAGGAGTGCCAAGTTTATCAATATGCCCTTAGTTTAAAAGGTAAGGCGGGATAAAGCTTGCTGTGAATAACATACTGTAGATATATCAAAAATAATACCCTCTAGTTCTTCCTCTACAATTGTACTTGAAGGTAGCAGAAAGGGTTATCAGCTTCATAAAACCAGATTTATTTTTCCCTTATCAAATAGTTTAAAACAGATTATAAAAAGGCCTTCTTACCAACATTTATGAATTCATGAAATATAACATTCTAAATTTAAGACTAGTCTGTTTCTAAAGTAGAGAATGCAAATATCCATCACGATGGCTCCTAGCTGTATACCCCCTAGTGCTGTATGGGATAGATGGATCCCTGTCCCTTATTCCATCACACAGCACATCATGCCCTGAGACCTTAATTTTGCCTCTTCGGCAGCTGGAAATGGAGCTGGGAAGGTTGATGTTTTTACTGCTTCAACCCTCCTCTCATTTCTCCTCTATGCAGATTGAAACAGAAGGGGGAATAGTCTGATTTCTGTGTTTTGTTCCAGTCTTTTCTCTAATTTATCTTTCAGGTGAAACCCCATATATATTAAAAGGGAGTTTGATCAGATAAGGGAAGTTCCTATTTTGATAAAAATGCAGTTGTTTTTTTTTGTTTTGTTTTGTTTTAAACATATCAAGACTATCTGGCAGCTATTCTTGATGTCTGAACAGTAACTGTTCCTGTTCCAAAAGCATCCTTGACAGGATGAAATAGCCTGTTATTTAGCTATCTATAGTCAAAGTAGAGATCAGTAAGTTTTTCTGGCTTTGCAGCATTTTGAAAGAGAGAAGCTGGGTCCTCCATCAAACCCACAACGATACAGAGGACAACACTGGTCATATCTGAAAGGTGCTGTCCTTCCCCTTTGGTAATACTCCTGTATTTTCCAAACTGATGTTTAGCTAAACAATTCTGTCCATGCACTGAGAGCAGCAGTTTCCACAGGAGGTGAAGGACACGTACTGCCGAGAGCAATTGTGAGTTGCCAGCCCAGAAGGACCGCGCATCTGACAATCAATCCATAAACTTTGGGGACAGAGCGCAAAATTGGACCCTTTAAGTTATTTCCCCACATTTCAAATCTACTTGACAACAAATCTGAAAGTCAACTCTAATTTTAATCATGCGGTAATGTTTTATGTTAGCCAATTACAGGGCTCCAAGAGATTAGCTGAATGTTTCATGTCCGATAAATATGTGACGGGGACTAATTCACTGGACCCTTCTCTAACCTGCGTGAGGTATAAATGAGTAGAGCTTCACTAAAATCAATCGAGCTGTATCCAGTTATACTGTCATAGAAATTGGTGCTATAGACTTAGGATAATTTTCCTAATAAAAATAAATTTTAACCAGTAGATTTTTGACTCGTACTTGTAATCTCATATTTCAGGCAATATACAGACCTACTAAATCATCCGCTTTCCCTGCATGCATTCCAGATGAGCTTTGCTTTTTACATCTCTATCTACTAGCAAGAATGCTCATGAAACACCCCATAATTCAATTATAAGTACCTCTAGGAACCTTCTAATTATATGTTAGGCAGGTCAGAAATGAAATAGCCATGCTACCCTTTAGTCTTGGATAACAGACTTGAAACGGTGAAAAGAAAACTTCATCTGTTCATTAAGAGGCCAATTGTAACACAGTTAAGGGCTTCAGCAAGCTGTTTTGTTGAGATCTGAATATCCGTGAAACAAGCCCCTCCAAAGCTGGAAGTTTAGCGAGTCTTGCCTTTCAGCCACTGCATCAGCAAAGAATGGGGAGCCAGTCTGGAGAGTGGGTACCCTTCATTAGGCATTTGTTTTCTCTTCCACTAAATTCAGTTGTAGGAGTTCACAGGATCAGACTGAAAAACAACTACAGGTACTTAAAGGTGCTATTCTTTTCTTAGAGATTTCTGCACTGGTCTTAATTAAATCTCCCATAAGATTGCAGGGCTTTAAAAAAATAATACAAAACAAGAACGTGTCCATCAGGCAGGTTTTTCTAAGCTGTGACAGCTCTAAATGCAGGCAGCTGCAATACAAGCTTGTCCTCAAATCCTTGACAATGACCTTAACCTCAGGGTGAAAGATAATGTAGTTGCTATGCTCATTCTGTGCAGAGTGTCTACTGATCAGAGGCTTGTGGCAAAATATGTATATTTTTTTCTTATGATATAGACTATTGTTCACTGGCAACTCAAGTGATACTGCAACATTATCTCTGACAGGGTTTTTATTTATTTATTTTGAAATGGGAAGGAACGGCACAAATTCAGGCAGACTTCAACGGCTAGGCAAATGACTTTGTAACGCCTTCCAAATTAACCCCTCCACAGCCACGGGGTTGAAGGTGAAAAGAAAAATTAAGCAAACAAACAATCTCATCCCAGGTACTTTTACAAGGGACTTCACACAGACAGCTACACAAACGACAGGGAGATTTCCCACACAGAGAGGTTCCTATTACGCTTAGACCAGCGCTATGTACGAGCAGTATCCTCCAGCGGTGAAAACTCCCACTTCACCGATTTCCTTGGAGTAATGACAATTTAGGTCCTAAGGATCAGCCTCAAACTGAGAACCTGCCTTTACTATTTAAAGGCAGATAAATTTTGAACTAAGAAAAGAGACAGCCACGTAGGAACACTGTAATCCAAGGTGCCTACCTTATGCTTGAATGACAAAGGAAAATTCCTACAGTTCAACATTGAACATTATTATTCTTAGCATTACATTATTATGTTGGTGGTTTTTTTTAATTATTATTGAGATTTCAGTACTAAATTAAATACATTCAGGGAATATATTCCAATGTAATCTGGGGGTACAGCCACCCCAGCGCCGTTGGCGGTGGGAGCTGCTGAAGGGAAGGATGTGTTCAGCTGCTTGGCGAGGGGGCAGCCGCCCTGCCTGCTCTGCAGAGGCTCCACTTTCCTCCGCAGTGACAGAACATATGGAAATTTTAGCTGCTAAATATCAAAGTCTTTGTCGTTCAAGTGCAAACCGCAATTTCTGTCAGTGTATAACCTGGCGAGATTTTGAAGGTTTTCACAATAAAAGGCACGTTATGACATAAAGGCTGTACCCTCACCAACCTTCAAGTCCCTTTTCTGAAGTCTGGGCATAGCAGACCAGTTCAAAAAGAGCAGCACGATTGCAGTACTTGCAAATATTTCTCATAGGAGCATACAAAAATAGTAATTTCAAGTGACACTTGTTAAGCACGGTATTTCTCACAAAGAGGAAAATCTTTTTCCAAAGGCGTTCTGAACAAAAATAGGAAGAGACGTGGATAGCACAGAATGCACTTACACTACACATACCTTTTGGTGGGTGTGCACTCTGTGAACATGTCTCTTCTTATTCAAAGAGCTGGGTTGGTTTTTTTTTTACATTACATTAGTCAGCTAAGAAATTAAGGAAAAAAAATCTCATCATGTGGGAGCCAAAACTAAATAATTTAATGCTTAAATGAAAACATGAAAAGAAATTCCTTTTGGTTTTAATTAAATATTCTACCATAGGAAGTTTTGATTTAGACATGAGATTCTTAAAAAAATATTAAAATGAAAGTAAATTTGTCCTTGGAGAACTACGTAAGATTCTTTTAAAAAAAAATGAAAAAAATATTTTTGTATATCAAAACCTAAGATATTACTAAAATGGTCAAAATTACTTATCAATTTTGATCACAATGCATATAGAGATTAAATTGCTTTGTTACAGTAGAATATTTTGGCCAGAATCAGTCCAACCTTAGTACCAGTGGGATTCTGTTGATGAACCAGATGTTATCATAATCTTTGAACTGAATTCACAAATAATTGCCAGCCTGCAAAATGTTTGATCAAACCCAATAATGTGGGCTTGATTTTACATATAACAGATATTCAAAGATGTAGTTGCTTCTTTTCTTTTTTTTTTATGAGAAAACAGAGACAGAGATGCAGTTAGTGTGTGCATTGGGAAACTGCACACAAGTGTTCAAAGTTTTTTTGAAGATTGGTCCAATTAACAAAATTGTTACCCGTGACTATAGGCACTATCTGTTCCTTTCTCTTGGTTATCTGTTCTTACTGAAAAAAAGACTGGTCTTCCCAGCCTGAATGGAAAAAAATTTGGAGATGCAGCTCTGGTCTTCCCTCATTTTCTGTGCACACCTATTCCAGATGCACAACATCACAGATCAGTAATGTCTGTCTCTGGGATCTGATCCTAAGATTAAAATAATTCTGCAGAAATCTGTAACTCCTCTTTTCTCAAATGGCTCGTGCTTTTGCATACCCTCTTTCCACTTCAGGAATGTGTTTCTGCTTTTTCCAAGATGCTATTTGCTCGTGGCTGATACTTTGTTCATTTTTAACAATTTCTTGAGAGCATGGTTCACTAGATCCTATCAAAATATCTTACTCTCTGTGTTCCATTAAAATCTCTGTCAATCAATTCAAGATTTTACTCTTTAATTTTATCTTTTTCCCTATTAATTCTAAATCTCACATTAAAATAGGAGAAAAAAAAAGAAAAAAGCTGATACCAACTTATAATCAGGAAGGTATATTGAGAATGTGTTAACACGATATTGTCAGACATTTATAAACTTCTTCCAATGAACTTTGAATTACCCTGGTCCTTTCATATTTTCCAGTTAACACACATACATCTGCTCTGCCATGTAATCAACTGATTGTTACACAAGCATTTGCTAAAGCTATGACAAACTCAGATTTATGAGGTCAAAAAGTTCAAACTTAATCCATTCAATAGCTGCAATTTATCGTCTGATGATAATTGTATACACAAACATTGTAATGATTTAGATGACATAGTGTAAAGATGAAATCCGTTTATTTTAAAAGGGTTTCTAACCCCTAAAATATGTTGCCACGAACACCTTTCTAGGTCCGCTTTTAACAACATAGTTATTATTGTTTTATTGATCAGGATTTTATTACTGAATTGACACTTATATTTCACGCTAATCGAAAAAGGTGTAATTTTTCTACAAGAATAAGACTGTAATTAATTATATCATTATTGTGTTTTCAATTCCGTCCATTTAAAGGGGTCTAGAGAAGAGTGGACGAGTGCATAATTTATCATACACGTATTATAAGGAATAGGTAAACCTCTCTAAACAGAGAGCATGATCCTTTTGTAGATGATGGGATATGACATAGGCACTATATTTATAGATTCTTACCTCTATAGTGACCTGATTTTATAGTGACAGCTATTGTGGAATGGGATAGTAAATTAGCAACTTAGAAAGCTTGGGTATCTAAAACTATTACTATTCATTATTTTTATAACACTTATTAGTGACCATTCTCTGATACTTTCAACAGAAAAGAAAACAACCTGCAGGGAGCAGAGAATGGCATGGCGGAACAACAGTGATACATATACTATATCATATGTCTAATTTGATATAGGTATTCATATACACACATACCCTCAGTTCAGAAATTTAGGAAACAATTACTACGAATGGACAGCAGCTGTATTCATCTATTTCTTCTAAACATAAAACACGTTAGTGGTTGTAAATTTCAGAGAGACTCTAAAACAAGTAGCTAAATGTGAAATTTAAATTGATCTTTGGTTTATTGCCATTGATTTTGTCAATTTTCTAAATGTAACAGTGTTCACCACTGGGAACAGAAACCTGTATACATATCAGCAAAATTTATGCTTTCAACCAACATAAACTTCACAGGAGGAATGACTGTCTTGCTGTATAAAATAAAATACATGTGAAGTGAAGGATTTTCTTCTCTAATTAGATACTGTATATTTTTTTAACAACATGTTAGTAAATTTACCACATAAATTTAAATGCTATTAGCAATATTGCTTGCCCAGATTCAGTTCAGTTTTCTTACTATAGATTTTCCACAAGTACTTTGTGATAATGGTATTAACCCATATGCCTAATTCACAAGTACAAAAACCATTATCAGTACTCAAAGAAACATGCCTCTAAAGTGTTTTATAAAAATGTCAGCGTAAGCATAACCTAAGCTGGCAAGTACTTGTATAACTCTAATGCTAATTATTGTTTTCCCAATTAAAATACAGGAGATTTACATTTTCATGCTGTAGTACCCACTTAAACTCTGAGTCCCCAAACACGAGGCCTGTAAGCAACTTCCACTTGCGAGCGGGCGATGCTAAAACTGATGTAAGAGAAAATATCCTGCATTTTCCAGCCTGCTTCTCTGAGTGACAAGTGTGGGATTTTGCTCACTGATGAAGCTGAAGTGCTGTTTCAGTTAACGTTAGGAACCCGCCCCTCATCAAACCCAGCTTAATCAGCCAGGGAAAAGAGCACAACTGTCGCAGAATGGCATCCGGAGTCTATTTAGCTTCTTGGGATTCAGACCAGACCACTTGCAAACTTGTTTCATGAACATTAAATATGGGAGGGGGGAAGGAGGAGGAACATAAAACCCATTTTAAAACATTAAGTGAAATAAAATCAATGTCTGAGCTCCTTTTGTGTTAATAGACTTCAAACGCCCTCATTGTTTCACTGTTCTTAAGCAACACTCAAGACAGGCACATATAGAAGGCTTGATATTACCAGTCTCAAAGAAAGGAACATTTTGTTTTTGCTGGTATAATGTCCGATAAGATACTAGTACACAAAACCATTTGCCTTAAAAGATAACGTCACTTATCTTAGTACTGTAATTCCCTGGGTGCTGAAAGGATGCCCCTCATATTAACATATCTGCTACGTATGCATGTTCAGTCAGTTCACAGGAAAGCACATTTGTTTCCTCGAAAAGAGATTGTTTTTTTCAAGAGCATTAATTACTGTATTTTAAGAGCATTATGAGCCAACCTGCACTATGAGCACAGAAAGGGAGCAAAGAACCAGGCACACTTTCTGTTGTTCACATGCACGTGACAACGTGATGAACCCCCAACGGAGGGGCAGCAGCCAGAGCTGCTGCTCATCACTGCCACCCCCCCAAAACCACTCCGGAGACACAGACCAAGCACCTCACTCGGGGTGCCAGCAGCACTCCCCCCTGACCTTCACTCGGAGGTACACCAGCTCCTCCTGAGGATGGAGTAGTATAGGTGTTTTTTCCTAAAAACCTGAGACGAGGTGAAGAGATGCTGGTGCTGCTTCTCTGCGCTGGAGATGATGGCCAGGAAGTACGTCCCAGCTCTGCCCGCGTGTGACCCGTCCCATGTGTCTCACCTCCCTCAACGCTTGCCAGCCACCATGTTGAGGATCTGACAAGCTTTGGGGGAGGATGATTGGGGTGCAGTGTCCCCAGGTGAAGGAGACGTTTCCTGGGTGTAGCTCATTAGCAGAGCGGGGCTTTGCCAGTGCCAGCTTGTGGTGTGACTCACCGCTCTGCTCTCCTGCAAACTGAAGCGCTGACTCTATAAAATGATTTGCAAACAAATGCTTACAGGTATGCCAGAAATCAAACGCAGTTCTGAACTATACCTAGCAAGGATAGACTTCTGTAACTGTGCCACCGACTGTGCCTGACCCCCCATCCTCGGGGCATTCGCCCTGGGAGCACGTGTGGGAATGGCTAGTACCGTCAAGGCTCAGTCAGGTCCTGGCATCTCTAGTGTCAAAACTCACCCTTCACAGCCACCAGCTTTCAACGCCTCCTGCATTAGGCAGAGGGTGAGTAGGAGTTTCAGGGTTATAATACTTTAAACTCCTGCTTCCATTACATGTATGTACCCGAGTCCGTTACTAGATGCAACTCACAGGTTAACCCAAATACGGCACTTTTCTCACCTCTGGCCATGTGTCAAAGGCAAACAACACAGCTCCATCCAACCCAGCCTGTGGATGAGGGTTGCTTTTGCATACAGATTTTAAAGAAAAATTAGTTTCAAAATGCTCAAAGTAGAAACTGCCTTATGACGCAACTAGGCACAAACCATTCGTTTGGCCCCACCAAAGGGGAGAGAGTAGAATCCCCCAGATAAAGACACTTGTGATTGGAAAGACCAACAGACCGTACTGTTATCTCTGATTCCTCCTGGGTGGGCTGCTGCTGCCGCCTCTCCCGTACGTCTTGATACGCACATTTCCCTTAAACACAAACCCACCCACTCGCGTGTTTTACGCGGTCGCTGCTAGCAGAGCCTGCCTTCCTCGAGCTCTTTCGCTGTCTGTGTTTCAGAAGGGACCGTTACAATGGAACGAGAAGATAAACAAGCTATAATATCTTGTTTTTGCTACTGAACTCATGTTATCAGCAGTGACTTTGACATTTGGTTGGAGCTCTCGTTTTCATACACTCGAGTTCTATTGTGCTTTTTCTGATAAGAAACCTCAGTAACAGAAGTGTACATCTGAGAATGACAAGGAAAAAAGCTCCTACTTTTGCAGCAGTCTGAGTGTGTTCCCACTTCCACCAGTGCTACAGCAGCTTAGGAGTAGCTTCCAGTTGCATAAGAAACTGGGAGGATCAGGATCAGTCTCAAAATATCTAAATAAAGTCACTTTGAAGAATTTGGCAGAAACGTCAGTTTTCTTTTCACTAGAGCAAAATGAACCTGACTTATTTTCTAAAGAAAAATGCAAGAATTTATCCAATTGGATAAAATCTCTGCTCACCTGCTTTGCAGCTCATGTGGTCACCTTTGGCTTCAAAAGCACCACACTCATCCCAACAGCAAAATGCTGCTCTGCCAGTTTTAAATACGCGTAACAAATCCCTGCGCTTTGAGTGTGAGGTAGCGTAAGGTCCTGATTTCTGCAGCAGTGAGACCATGCTTCAGGGACCAGTGAGATGGATGTCAAACCTTCAGTGGGAAGGGGCTGCACCGGTTCTGTTCCTTCTCTCCTGCTCTCCAGCTTTTCCAAGAACTTGGTTTCTAAAGATTTGCTAGCAAACTACTGTCTCACTTCCTAGATCCCACATCGCCATGGGTATTTTCACTTTTCTACTGTGGGTAGTGTCTTGGGGACTCAGAGCATCAAGCATCTGCCACCAAAGTAAACAAGGCATCCCAGAGCCTTGGCAGCCTGCAGAACAGCAGTAAAGGGGTTTTTCTTTTTGCTGACTCACTTTCTTGAGATAGTGGGGAAGACCTCATCCCCAGATGCAAGGTTTGTTCAGAAATTGGGTGCAGTAGAGAGCCCAGCAAGGCACCTGGGGAGGGATGCAGCACTACCTTGGGGCTCTGAGGTGCTGAGATAAGGGCTGTTATCTGAGCTGGTATCGGAGGGCTGTTTTACTTGCCAGCACACAGGCAGGAGGTGAACCTGGTCCCTCGGCAGAAGCATGGCCCGTCTGCTGTCACCAGCCAGGACAGAGCTGACAAAGGTTCGAGGCGGTGGCAGGGCTGAGGCATTCCCAACACACGCCGGAGCAGGCAGGGTGCTCAGCTCTGCTTTCTCCTGGTTCACAGGTACGAATCACAGCTGCTTGGCCCTTTTTTTTCATCCTCCTCTCCCTGGAGGGTTGTGTGATGAGGTCAATTTGAGCTGTGCTTACCTGGAACTTGTGTTAGCAGAAGGGAAAATGCCAATTACTTATATTTAAAAATAGACTGAGAGAACATGCTTTTTTTTCTCTCTCTCTCCCCCCCCACTTACTGATTGCCTTGTGGTACTTATGGCTGAGCGAAAAATCAAAACACCATCACTGATTAGGTATTCAAGGTTTGTTTTTGTTTGGGAATCAATCTAGAGGTGGAATGAGATGCTATTTGGTGACAAAGGAAAAGTACATCCTACCTTGCTCCAGGCACAGGGCATGCTGCTCCCTTCCAACAGCAAGACTTATAAAAGCAACAAGTTGAGTTTAATAAATTTTACTGTTTTACTAGAAAGGTTCCATGTGCTCTAGCCCACAGATTTCCCCTGCACCAATGAAGACTGGTACCCTCAGTGGAATACACAAGAATGAAATAGAGCCCACAGCATCACAGTAACTTCATGGGGAAGTAACCTTCGCTTGTCTGCAGAGAGACCAAAACTCCTTAAAGATATTTTAAAAAACACAGAAGTGATTGTGTCATTGGCTACAGGTGAGCAAACAAGGAGAATTTAGAAACATCCAACAATTCATCTCAAAGTTTCACTTTGATGAGACAAGAATCCTTCGTTCGTGTGAAGGATGTCGCATCCACCTGGGGAACAGGCACTCAGAGGACACGGCTGAGCTCCTTGGTTCATATTCATTGGAAACCCTTTGGACTTCAAACACTTCAGATATTAGAAGTGGGTGCCTCTGAGACAAATCTAGCTTTCTTTTCATTTTGTTTCAGCTTTTGAAGCTCATTTGAATAGTTTGATTTTACAGTGTCAGAGAGGAGTGCTAGGACAGAGCCATGCTTGCTAAGTTATCTCCATGTTTTCAGATATATTTTAGGGTAACGGGAATTTTAGGAAGGAATTCATAACTATACGAAAGAAAGAAAGACTTATGGGCTTTGCAGCCAGTGTGTAAGGGTTATTAAAATACGCTTTGTTATCTTCACACATGGTAGAAGCTTTATGAATTATTCTTATGGAGATGATTCCTCGTTTTAATGTCTGGAAAGCCCTGAAGTTAGATGACACTTTGATTGCTGCTTTCACTGGGGAAGTACTAACAATATCTCTGCTTCTCAGGAAAATGAATATTCCCATATTTTCCCCAAACCAACTATTGCAGACATGAAAGACAACAACAGAATTTCTCCTTGTTTTTCAAAACTTGTCCAGGGAGCAACCGTGGACTTGCTGCACATACTCCAAACCTTAAGACAAATACTATCCAAAGCTGGTGAATGAAACTGTACAGAGGATCCAGAAAATAAATTCTTTAACACGTTAAGAGACCTTCTGGAGATGTTTGTGCTCTGTCTGTTACCCAGTCTGTTCAGAGTATGGAAGAACAGAAAGAGCAACAGGATGCATCCTTGTCCTTCTGACTCAGGAAACATTTAAAAGCTCTGTTATTAAGGACTGAACCGGCATCTTGCAACATTTCTTGAGATTTGAGGAGTACCTGCAGCGCTCTTGACCCAGCAATGGTGGATGGAAATGCATGCATACACCTTGGGTCATTACAGAGATCGTAAGGAAAAGTGTGTCAGTGCTTCACTTGTTGCAGCAGCACTAGCTCAGCTGTATGGAGGGAAAGAAGAGGTAGAAATAAGGGATGTTCCTTCTCAGGGACCACCACCGTGTCACACACAGTGGGGTGGGAGTCAAAGTGGCATGTCCATCACTGCTGCCAGTAGCACACGTAACCTCTACAGGGCATGGGGACACGTGTATCTCCTGGTGCACCCAACAGCCTTGTCTGATTGCAAAAAAACAGGGAAGTTGGGTTTTGCTACCCCACCTCCCAATCTTTTCATCCTGCAAATGCAATAAGAGCTTCAGTACACATGTACAGACACATGAACTATGGATGATTTTTCCAAGCCCTTTTTAGATGTTTGCTTGTCACGGTGGCTATTTGGTACTTGTATTGACTCTCTTGGAAATTCTGGCCATTCATTTGGAAGAAAAAAAAAAAAAAAAGAGTAAGGCTTTTTTTGGAAGTCAGAATTACAAGTATGTTTGTATCTATAAGAGATAGTATGCCAAAAATCAGGTATAAGACTTTGGACATATGGTGGATTTTTAATATCCAGAAAATGTTTTTTCTTAGAGTAACAGGAACAAATGACTTGGTTGTGCATAAAGATATTAGTTGAAAAGTGTTTGATATAGATGTTGTTTCATCAGCACTCATACAGCACATTAGTAAAGTCAAACCTTATTTTTCAGGACACTTGCAGAGCAAGTGTAAATTTAAACAATAAGTAAGCTATTCTCAATACGTTATGGAGCGCCTAACCACCGGACAGAGCTGACAGATGCATGTGTACACTGGATGATTTCAAGAGATAAAAGCACGTGTTTGGGGGTTTGGTTTGAGGCATACTTTCCACAGGATGAGATCTCTGATACCCATTATTTGTTTTGCTCTTGCCAAGCTAGAGAGGTTTCAAGCATGATAACAATTGTTAGAGTTTACTCTGTTAAAACATTTACTTAACATTAGCAATACAGAGTGCTACTTGCAGGCTGTTTCTAATACAAAAGCCTATGATATTTCCTATATGAATTATATAAGTTTCATTTGGCTCTCTGGACAAACAAATGTAATTAATAAAGTTATTTAGCTGACCACCTATGCATCAGTCAGTATCGCTAACGCAGAACACTATTTAGATCCAACCAACACCAGGACCAGAGCGGGTCCTCAAACACAAAGGCCCCTTCAATGCTTCATGAGCTTGGGTCTTGGATGCACCACGCAACTTTACGTTGCAAAACCGGTTGCTGAAACCTTCCACGAACAGCGCAGTGTTCACTGACATTGGCTTGACCTGCTGGTTTCTATGTTACTGGCTTTCCAGTCATGACATATATAATCTGAGCAGCATCAGAATACAAGGTGGTGGGGTGGTTGGTTTTGATTTTTGTTTTGTGATTTTGTTTGGTGGTTGTCTGGGTTTTTTTCCAATTCTTATTAACTAGCTGCCTTTTTAAAAAAACCCTAATCTATGGATTTTATTAGGATATATTTATCCAAGTTGTTATGGCAATGGTACATTAGAAATCAAATGAAATATTTGTTGGCATGACAAAATTAATTGTTGCCTAGGGTCTGGAACAAACACAACAGCAGAGATAACATGCCACTAATATGGCTTGTTTGAAGTAACAATACTGTATCAATTAAATTGGGGCTAAGCTATGCAGCCTTCCTAAGCTACTTAGCTGATGCTTGGGGATGTGAAACTTTACAGTTTATGTCAGGGGAAAATGGTTGGACTTACTGTGCTGATGAATAGCTGGAATTTACCATTTTCTGTAATACACACTCACTTTCTTTTCCAGTGTTTTGTATTGTTGCATCCTTCTTGAACTAGGAACATTAAGAGTATTTCTGTGCCTCCCATAGCAACAGTGTCGTGGGATTCTACTTCTTTCTTTTCCAAGTAGATTGTGGAGTAAATAAAATTTTGACTGAACTTGAGATAAGCTTAAGTCACAGTGGTCCAACATCCAGGCATCTAACTCAAAGGAAAGGCTGGAGCTACAGAGCTGCAGGCTGCAGGCCATTTATGAAATGCCCTTGCTTTAGGATTCCTCATCCTGTCTCCAGTTTGGTGCTGCTTATAAACAAGAATTTGTTGCAGGGTGATCTCCTGACTAAGAGATACAGAAAAACTGAAATTCAACTCTGCAAAGAGAAAACAAAGGCCAGTACAGCCCTCTTTTGGAGGGACTTGGTCGGTGTATTAGTCTTGGCACAGATCTTTGGAGAGGAATTAGTTTCAGCCCTAGCACAGGACATAAATCTCTCTGTAAGGATCATCACAAACAGGACTCATGGATGCTATGGAAGCTTTTAACCCTCCACACTCAACATAGTCAATGGACAAGTTCAGGTCCCAAAACTTACGAGGCAAATTGTGCTTCTCAGGTGAAGTATCCAGAAAGCTCATAGCACAGGGGAAGTCTGATCTCCCTGCTAGGTTTCCCAGCCCAGCTGTGTGAATACGGGATTTGGAAAATCACAGCTAACAGATCAGCACACTAGCAGTTCCATGTACATTCAGGTAAACTTTCAGTGCATCCTGCCCTAAAGCACACCTCTCACGTAGCAAGGAACTGCAAACTACCGTGCAGATATCAGACCAGTCTGTGCAGCAGCACATCCTCTTCATGCCCCTGTGTTACAGAACTGAGACTTCAGGTAAAGCCACCAGGGCCTGGGAGGCTTCACAAGCCTTCCAAGTTCAGTGAGTCATTACAGAGACTCCACAATCGCCCCAGGAAAAAAAAAAAGTGGATAGTTACGCAGTGCCCAGAGATCTCTCTTATCTACAGCCCCTGTTCTCCAACAATGTTGCAAAGATTTTATCTGCACTTTTTGTTGCCTGACAGGAGGGTCTGGCAGTGTAAACCACATCTACAGGAGAGCACATTTCAATGAAATTCCCACTTTCCCTGAGTTTCAACCCTTGGTCCTGTGGAGTAAAGGCGTATATGTGACCCACGTACTTGTTATAGTGTGTTATCTTAGATGACTCTGACAGATGTTGACATAGATGCATTTTGATATGAAAGCACCAAGGCTTTTATCTGTTGCCCAGAGAAAACACCTTTTACTCGCAAAATGCTTCTTTTGATTGGCCATAACAGGGTACAGCTGAGCCTTGTGAAGGAACAGACTTTTAAAAACATATGCATTCACAATCATAAATTAGCTGTTAGCAAAAAGACCAGCACATACAGTATAAATGACTCTGGGCTATGAGTATGGCTAACAAAAAAAACCAAAACAAACAAACAAACAAAAAACCAAACAAAAAAAACCCCACAAACCAGAGTTGCTGTACACAATTATATTTCATCCAGTCCTGGGAAAATGCATGTTTCATCTAGATTATGTTCATATAGATCATGCTGTATGCAGCCAATTTTCTTTACAGCTGTATTTACGGCATAACATAGTCATTCTGTAAAGCTATGATACCATATAGAAACCTTTAATAAGACACCTTAACTATTGTGTCCATCCACCAGGAATGTGCTGCCAGGAGATATCATATTTACAATATAAAAGGGGACGTATTTTAGATTTGTCCCAATTAACCTTGTAACGAGATGTATTGGAGTGCTTATTAATGACAGTAATGAGATGCAGACAAGACAATGTATAAAACATCATTGGCATATAAATTAAATTCATATACACAGATACCTTTATGCACTGGACATGAAGGGAAATTATTAAGAGGCAATTTTGTAGGAAAAAAAGACTAATTAGAAAAAAAATTCAATACTTTTCCTAGCTTGTATCCATCAATGTTTGAAGACCTGTTTGCCCACCGACTAAGGAATTGTTCCCACTGCTTTTACTGTGCAAGTTACAGAACTAATTTTGTGATGGTTCTCTTGGAAGTATTTGCTACAAACAGCTACATATCCATTACCCTTTGACTACGCATTGCTCTGTTGTTTAGTCTGCTTTGGTACGGATGCAAGACTTAAAAATAAAATGACTTTTCTATCAGTTGAAAGCTACTCTAGATATAAGTTTATTTCTCATTGATGCAAGTTGCAATCACCTTATTTACAAAGATCCCACAAGCGTTAGACTTCACAAGGCAGCATAAAGGCCCCAATCCCCAGCATAAAAACTAACAGAAGACCTTAAATTGGCAAGTGGATATTGCCCGCTTAAAATTTGTAGATCTACTCACGTGAGTGAAGTTGTTCACACACTCAAGTGCTATGTTGAACTATGGCCTCGTTTTCCTGTTCTACCATCACATATCTTCATTAAAGTTATGGCTAAATCCCATCCAACTTGGAAAAATTTAAGGTGTGCCATTAGCAAAAAAGGAGACTTTAAAATGATTGCCATGACCAGCAATAACAACAAACTGATTACCATGCTGAGCTTTATAATAGCATTTCACTTTCTTTTCATTATTAGAGTTATAATAAACAGATAAATTACATCCACACATACACAAACACCTATGTAAGCATGGCTGAAAAAGTCAGAAAATCACTTTATCAGAGGAGTGATTGGATCTCAAAGGATACTAGAAATTATGTACAGTAAAAGTAATAGCTCGTGCATGACTTATAGCAAACAGGAGTGGCAGGAGGCAAAGGAATAAAGCTTCAGATACCTCAGAGTTGTTCATATTATTACAATCATATCCTGCCGTGTTACTTATTATTTCTTTAAAAATACTAAATGAAGGGAAAGTACTTTTTTTTTTTCATTGTTTAACTCTGAAAACCACCACACCTCCCAAATAACTTTAACATCCTATATTTTTTAAAATTAGTTGGGAAGGGAGGAGGAATGAAGCCAAAGTGAACAAAAAATGAACATGACGAGGAAGGGAAGGCAGCAAAAGCCTCGGAAGGACTATATGCAGGGAATTAGAGAAGCTGCAGAGGTGGTGAAGGACAGTCCTCCAAACCATCAGAGCCTGTCCCCTGCCTCGCCTCTCTCTGCAGGGCTGTCTGTGGCCACGCAGAGGGACGGGACAATGCTACCCGCTGCCCAAAGACATGCCGCTGCTCCTGCCGAAACGCCACGGGACAGCTATTTCTGTCTGCCCACTCATTCAGCCAGCACTGTTGAGGTCAGGATTGCTCAGCACCCCAGAGTCAGCCCCGAAAGGAGGTTTCCCCTGGGACCTGTACAACGTCTAGCAGAAGGGGGCCCCACACATTGATGTGAAACAGCCATTGTCCCAAGGAGTCTATAATCCAAATGGACAAACTGTGAAAGGGGCCACCCGAGAGTCCCACTGAAAGCAAAAGGGCAAGTCTTCTGGGTCAATGCACTAGAGTAAGTCAAAGACCTACACTTGTACCAAGACAGAATTAAGCTAAACTCATGCAAAATCAGCGTTTTCCCCCTAACGCAACAGCTTCTGATCAGCACAGATTTGGAAACCAGTGCTATGAAGGGAGATGAGTCCGTTCCCAGAAACTCTTATCTCAGACTGGTGCCTCCTTTCTAAACTGCTGTGTAGTTTTTAAAGTCTACAAAACTTAGCGTGCGATCACGAAAGGTTCAGTATCACACACACCACGCGCTGCTTATTTCAAGTTCACCCTTTCAGTCGCCACAGACAGGTTTAGTGAAAGCTGTCTGGGTTTTACGCTCCTAGAAGATTTTACTGCTCATTCACTTAGGGGTTTAAATACGGATTGATGTCTACTGTGCACAGTATCTTAACTTCTCCATTTTATTATACAGCTTTGCACTGCTGAAATGATACAGGCAAAGCAAGGAATGGCTGAATGACCTAAGCACTGGGTTAAGGACTACCCAGGCTGCCAGGAGCCACAGGACAATCTCAGCAAGGTCAAGCCAGTTTTCTCCCTCACCTTAAATAAATTAAACCCCACGTAAAATACTACATGGGGTCTTTCATGCATGTCTTTAGAAAGGACTTGTGCAGATGGTCAAATCTCCTACCACTTTTTTTTTTTTTCTGTAAAAGAAAAATTTATTTTAGTGTTCTTGCTGCAAGTATCACAGCCATATGTTATTTTGCAGAAAGTCATGGGTTTGCCTTTATCTGTACTACTACACACCTGCGCTTGGCACCTTGACATACAGCAGTCAAGAGCCTGGTCCTGTGATGAGAATCAAGTGGGCACTAACATCTGCTGATATCTCCCTACCTGTATACCTTGGGCTTGTAGAAGTTTCAACTCAGTTTCAAGTCATTTAGTAAAACAGAAAGCTCTGACTGCCATCATCACCTCCCCTTAATATGTAGTTATGACTGAAAACAAGAGATCCAGTAGAGCAATTAGCAAGCAGTCTACTCACAACTGATATATTAAATGCCAGGAGATGGGTGGCATCAAACATATGGAATCAAAATGTATGTTTCGTAAGTTCTATTTTATAATCCAGGGATTTGTTTGTTCTTTACTTTTGAAAATCACACCTCCTAGGTGAACTAAGAATGAAAATCTTGCTACTGAACAACAAAAAAGCTAAATTAGTTACTGAGTACCCATTGCCAAGGGCAACATGTTCAACAGAGGATATGATAATGACAGATGAATCCTCACTAAATTCTCTCTCTACAAAATAAGTGTACAATGTCTTAGATATTTTCACTCCTGCTCGAGTCACCTTCCTTCCAGAGCTTGCAGCTCTGTCAGTGAAAGCCAATAGAGGTATGGTTTCCTGTCATTAATATGACAGAATCGCTCCAATTTTCAGCTGACAGCACTGGATTTTTATGGCTGTTCATGCCTTTTTCTTTCCTGCCTCTCCTCTGTCTTTATTTTTTTTCCCTGGGAATTTTGTTCTTTTCCTTTCTCTATTTCCCCTATTATGGTCCCTTGAGCCAACATACATTCCTACACCTTCTACAGCCCCTTTTCACCCTTCATAGAGGTTGCCTATTGTTTCAGACAGCAATAGAAATGAAGCAATGATGGCACAAGGTGACTTCATTTAGTCCAGTGTCCTTCAAACAGATCCAAAATACAATCTGGTGACGAGCAACACAATCTCAGTGCTAAGTAACAAGAATAGGTTGGTCTGGTATGGGTACGACTCATTCCTGAGTATTTAGAAGCCCAGCAGGAGGGCAAATTTGCGGACCCTGTAGTGGTGGGTCCTCCGGGAAGAGATGATATTCCACAAAGAGAGAAGCTCAGGTAATCCATAACTGCACTAACTGCACCCACAAACAGACATTTCTACTTTCAGCCTTTGTTGACATGGATTCAGCATGGTCCCACTATCAGCCAAAAATTGTTATCCATTATGTACACTAAGGAACCAAAAATGTTACCCATCTCCATGTTTTTACCTGGGATGTAAAAGTCCTGGAGTTGCTTGTTAACCTGGCATGGGACTTGCTAGAACCACACAAAATTGAGGTCCTTATTCATGCAGGCACAAATCTTTTTACCTTTCTCACAAGCACAGCCCCAAATGCAGCCTTCACCTGCGCGTAGCAATTACTCACTGTACTCTAAGATGCAAATCAAACTTTCCCTTTAGGTTAAGCAAGCATTTTCTTTTAAAAAAAAAAAAAAAAAAAGCCATCAAACCCATTAAAAGAGTTACTAATTATTAGGAAATAGCATTGTGGTCCATGATCCCAGGTTTCTGAAATTACCAGAGGCCAATAAGCAATATCTAGCAGGAAGTGCATGAAAGAACCTTTGTTAACATTCTTTTTTATTCCTTCGTCAAATTCATTTTGTTTAGAAAGAATATTTCTCCTTATTTTCTTTTGCCAGATAAGCCCAGAACTGGGAGCTTTTGTAACAGGGGCTAGCAAACAATGTAGAGCGTTGGAAAGAAACCATGTTTAGACAGGCAAACCACGGATAACAGTGATATTGTGTGTGTCAGGCAAGAGAAAGGAGGGACTGCAAACTAATAATGACAGGGCTATTTATTACTGAATAACTAGCCTCTAATTTTAGAAACATAAGATCTCCTATTTTCTATTGTTCATTTTAATTAGTATTTTCCCTAAATAGTCTCCCTCTTCCTATATGCTATTTATACAATTGCAAAGAAAATATAAAGTACATGCAATGTTAGCAGAACGGCAACAGAATGTGCTGTAAGCAGTATGTTAGCTGTGCATTGTCTGGAGTGGGGAATGATTTTGTCTTTTGCAATAGGACATTCTTGTTTCCTTTTAGAGAAAATATTCTGCCTGTAGCATCCCACCGTTTCACTGCGTCCCATAGACACAGAGTTGCAAGCAGTACGTCAAACCCTGTAAATAAAGTGAAACAGGTAAATATTTCTGCGAAGAGCCTTTAGCAGCTGGAGGAATCCAGCCCTGAATCACGTTCTCCCTCTTTAAAATGCTTTTTAATTTATTTTTTTTCCCCTTACAAAGCTGACAAAATGCTTGGCAATGGCTCAGAAGCTGGTGCACTGCAAGATACCCTGTCTTGCTGTTTCCTTGCACTTCCCTCATCTGCTGTAACCACTTGTTTCTTGACATAAGTAGGCGAGAAACCTGTGATTTAGTATGCAGGGCCCCTCAGCTACGCCCTTGCACTGACACAACAAAGGACATTTGGGAAAGGGATATTTTCATCATGGGCATACAGGGTTCGCTTGCCCTCTGAGTGTCTAAACATGCTATTCAAAATGATGTTATATTTCTCCTTCCTTTTCCTGTAAGATGCCACAAAACCCTCCGTCTGACGGCAAGAAAGTCAAGCAATCATAAGAATGGCTGTACTGGGCAAAGGTCCTTCTCACCCTGGGCCCTGCCTCCACCACCAGACACAAACAGATACCTGGGCAGGACTGTAATGACAAGTCAAGCTTATATAAAACTTCCTTCCTTAAATACTTCTTAGCTGTTTTTTTTTTTTTTTTTTTTATATGTTTAACAGACAGCTAATGTTGTTTTCAGTGTCGATGAAGTCTGTNGTGTGATTTCTGTCTAACAGCACCCTGTGGATTCGTCTTCCAAGAACTCATCCAGTCCCCACCTGGACTCATGGAAACTCTTAGCTTTAAAGGTGTTCTTCTGCGACAAGCTTCTGATACACAAAAACCCACAATTTTTTGTGTGCTTGAACTCAGGTCCTGCTAAATTAATTTGAGATTCACCTATCGTGCACTTGCATTCAGGGGTTTGAGAGCAGATTTTCTTTGACTGCAGCAACATATTTTCTACGCACTCTCCAAAAGTACCAATGCCCTCACTCTTACTCGCGCTAACTTCAAGCCAAAATAAAGGAAACCAGAGAAAACAGAGCTGGCAAATCTAAAGGTGAACACAAGTAAGTGCAATCTGGCCTCCCCTCCTTTCATTCTGAGATTGTCCTATACTAATGAATTTTTAAAAGAAATAGGTAAGTGATGCTGCAGGATTTAGGTGCCTACGCTCATTTGTACCAGCACAGCTCCCCACCTCACACAACTTTTCCATAGGGAGTGCACGCGTAACAGTTTTTGATGCTCTTACAAACAGGTATAGGAAAAGTGAATTTGGTTCCCAACACAGGGGCACTGAAAAGAGGGTCCACCTAAAATGAAATTACACAGATCAATGTAAAATGCTGCCTGCTTCTGAAAAGAATTCAAATTCAGATATTTAAATTTAGTGCATCTCCAAGTCTTATAAATGCATATACCAGGAGGGGAAAATGAATAAATAAAAACCTGTAGGAACGGTGTAGATTTCAGCATAAAACAATCCCTGGCTGCTCCGACCCCCAGGACCCCTCTGTCTGCACCCCTGAGGGTTTACAGGAGAGCATTTCCCACCGCAAGGACCAACTGCAGTTGGCTGCTCATCCTGAAGTGGCAAGAAAGCAGAGAAAGGCAGTACATCATGGGATGTTTTCCCCTTGGGCAGGGCTGAAACTCGTGTAAGGACTCAAGTGTCTTCCTTCATTGACAGACTCGCTTCAGCAGTCGCCAAAACTGCACTGCTACTCTGCGAGAGCTGGCAAAAACCAGCTGAATATTCAGTTTCTGTTGTGTTGAGCCATGATCCTCTACGAACTATTGGTGCCAAGTTTTAAGCAGCTCCATGTGCAGCGTTTTGTAAATCACTTCCAGATATGCAAATAGCATCATTAAAGCATTTACATATACCCGTAAGTTTCTACTTCAGGTCCATATGCCCAGGCTGTAGAAGAGGGCAGAAAATAACGCCACAGCATGGCATGAGGCAGGAACGTGCGCAGAGGGTAGGGAGCAATGGCAGCAGGGAAGTGCAGACCATCTCTAGCTGCCCTGTGACAGCTGCTGCAGGAGCCCCTGGGAGCTAACACCTATTTTGCAAAGGAGTAAAATGCAAAACATACCCTTTCTGCTCTACACAAGGAGAAACTGGCATGAGTGAACGGTATGTGACATCTCCAGTGATGGGGGGACCTGTCCACAGACATGCACAAAGGTGTAGACTTTTACCCTCTCATCCCACTGATTTTAATACTCTCCCACTCTGCAAGACTTTGTAGAATCAAGGCTTCCTCAGCTACATAAAATACAGCACAGAAACTTAGAAATGTATTTGGAGAAAGACGCAAACCACCCATACGCAATCTGAAGAGTCATTGCAGGGCTAGAGACCACGAGAACCTCGGAGGAAATGAACAAACTGGGGTGGCTCAGCTTTAAGAAGACAAGTCAGACAGGGCATAGGAGGGCAGCCTTCAAGCACATAAAAAGCTGCTGCAAAGAAGAAGGGAGGAATCTATTTTCCATGCCCATGGCAGATAGGAGAAGCAGTAATGGGATTAAATTGCAGCAAGAAAGATTAAGGTTAAACATTAGGGAAAATTACTGAACAATGAGGCTAGCAAAGCACTAGAATAGATTGCTTGGGGAGAATGGAGAGTCTCTGTCACTAGAGGTCTTAAGGAATAGATTAGACAAATGTCCGTCAGATATGACAGGTACAGGTAGTCTTGCCTTAAGGTGGAGAGATGGGGAAGATGGCCTCTTGGGACCACCACCTGTCCTGCAGCCTGGGGAAATGAATCATATCTATGCATGCTCACAATCTGCAAAGATATTTTAAATAACATTTTAAAACTACTAAAAAAGACAGTAAAAATTGTAGCCCTCTTGGAAAAAAAAATTACCTACACTTTTACTTGTAATGCTCTACTAATTATTTCACAGCCCTGATTTTATTTTCACTGGTTTAGGTTTTCATATCATCAGTTGTGGTCTGATGAAGTCCTTGGGATTTCTCAAAGCTATAAAGAGTCAATTTTGAAAGATTCCAGTTTCTAGTGGAAACACTTTCATTATTATTTTTCCTAAAAGGAAAAGCATCAGGAAAAGATATGATTTCAATGACCAAATATAATGAGGAAAATATATTTTTAATTTCATGTTTCCCTCAATCATCTTTAATAAAGGCCAGAGTTACATACTTCATTCACTGAAGTCATAAAATAGAAAAACAAGCTGAAACTGTCAAATTATTTGTTGAAAAACTATGTCTTAGCCCAGCAAAATGTATATACTGATCCTGTAAACCCTTGAACACATGCCTGAGTCCATAACCACCTTAATTGACTGGTCATAATGCCTTATTCCTCAACTTCCTAACATGCATATTTGATAAGATCAAAATGGCCAAAGCCACTATCTAGAAAAGGCAAAACAAACTGCACTGCACATGTTAAGATAAAAAAAAAAACAAAACAAATGAAATATTTTTTTCAGCTACTTATTCTCCCGGGATCCAGAGCTGTTACAGAACTGAGCATTACTAGCCATATTTTTGAAGGATAAACCAAGCCTGTGCAGCTCACCCCGTCCCACACAAGGAATCTGAGTCTGGAGAAGAAGCTGTCAGAGATTCTGGAAGTGTTTAATTCAATGAGAATTTTCCATCCACTCCCATGAAGCCAAGTTTTCTCCCCAGATCTGCTGTTGCTCCAACAAGTGAGGCGTGCTGTCATGTGGCTTCCCTTACTCAGACATACAGACCTAACACAGATGAGTCTATTTATGGATGATTAGATATAAGTCTACGGAACAGAGTCCTAGAGAAAAGTACCAGAGAGATTTGCCAGTGCAATCAGGTGTGGACCGTAATCTGGAGGGCGACCTGCACTGCAAAATGAAGCACTGTGCAGGATGGCATTTGAGATAAAACAGTTTCAGATCAAAGAAACCTAAGCAGGCTAGTGGAGCTAATTTGTGGCTTGGACATTCATGTGGAAAAGACTGTCAAGTTTACTGCAATGCTCATTAAACAAGAGCAGTGACTAGCAGGGCTTCTGCAGACCACCTCTTCTGCCTGCGTAGAAAGAACAGAACATATATTGGCTCCTTTACACAAAACCACACACTTTTATTGTCCGGTTATAGCACCTGAACTAATAAGATATACCAGACCCAAAAGTCACGCTGCCAACTTTATAAGCAAATCTTTAAACCTTGGCCACAAAACCATCCACAAAAGAAACACTCCTGCCTGGCATTAATTCATTCACATCAGGCCATTGAAGAAAATGCACCTTTCTAACTAGCTTGCAGGAAAGAACAACTGCTTCAGCAGCTCTGCTCAAAACCAAACCACTGCCCTCAGAATAATAAACCCACAACTGCCAACATGAAGATACCAACTCTCTACCTCATGGCAGTATTTCTACCTGGAAGGCACACTCAGTAGACAGGAACATTTTTCTTGTCTTGAGTCCGAGGCAACAGGAAGGTGTGTAAGTGACAACAAGCCTAAAAAGACCAGGCTGAATTCTGGAAGAAGGGATTTCAGAGAGGTAGGCGTCACCATCTTCCATCCCAGCAAGAAGAGGGAAAGGTGGAGAGAGCCTCGCAGCTGACGTGGCATAACTTTCCTCTTTAATCAGAGTAAAATATTTAAATAAGGGTATAGCAAAAAAAGGATCATAAAAAAAGTAGGACACATTAATTCTTGAGCATTCATAATGAAAGTTACCGGTTTGTCAAAGACTTTAAATTCCTAATGCCCCAAATTCTTTGCAGGCCATGTCCTATATGACAGGTTCAATATGACACATCCCTGCAGGCAAACACAATCTTCTGCCTGTGCTAACAGGTCTAGTGGATAGCAAAAGGGATTTAGGATTGGCCTTTTAAAAGAAAACACGATTCAAATTACTCATCTAAGAGCACTAGTTATGCAAGTTTCTGTGTCAAAAGGGTTTCTGGAGAAAGAGTGATCTGTGAAAACAACATTATAATTTATTCTCCAATTAAAGTAACTGTAGGAGGAGGCATGTTCTCTAAGAGTTGGGCTTTGGTGGGAAACATGGTCAACTGGCAGAAGATTTGGCCGTGGAAGTCTGACCAAGCCATCCCAGAGCTGGTATATGTGTGCAAATAGTCCAAGCAAAACTAACATACTGATTACTTTACCAAGAAGTCAACATTCAAAGTCTGAGGTATTTGCTAGTGCTCAGCAGAGAGAAACATCAGTGTCGTGCTGGTTTTAAAGGAAGAAGCACATTTTTGTTGTGCATGGAATGGTACCACCACTGCCTGCACGGGGAGCTGGGCTGGCTGGATCTCCATGATGGGACAGAAAGGAAGACAAGAAGTAAGTGTCTTGTATCTGGTCACAATATGGACCAGCTTTGGTGTTGAGCTTGCTTTTGCTTGGAGAACAACAACAAAAATGGGCCTTTGAGAGCGATAAAGAAAAAAGGTGATAAAAATGAAATGGAATGAATTACTGAAGACCACGCAGAAAGAGATACCAGAACAGGTGGCCATTCAAAGCTATGGAAAGATGAATTTCCAGCATGGTAAAAAGTGCTAAAGGAAGCATAACTACACCAGGAAAAGCATCTTATTAGTCACAGATTTTTTTAAAACAAGCCTAATTTTAAAAAGCAGTTTTCAACAGTGCTGCAAACATCTCAAAAGTTTATAGGATGATTTTTCTTATTCTTCATATCCATATATTACCATATCATTTAGCATAGAATAAAGACCCGTCAGTTTAATTATACAGCTAAAGACAGGTGGTTGTTGTTGTTTTCTTTGATGATGATACAGTGCAACAATAAACAGGCCTGTTATTTTTAAATTAGCATATGGGTTCTTTCTTTGATGATACAACACCTGTGGTTAGAGTGTATGTTGAACCCGAGAAAATACCTCCTGGAAACATCTCCACAGACTTAAGATTTCAAATTTAGAACAACAAAAGCTCCACTTGAATCCCCTGTTGTTGGAAGGAACAGCAATTAATTATTAAAAAAGGAACCAAAACATTACCATCAATCCTGCTGACAAGAGGTGCTGGTGGTTACAGTGGACAGGGACAATTATGCACATATCACAGGGCTACAGACAACTTCTGAATTACAATTACACCGAGAAACTCACTGCAAATATCACAGATGAATACCACTGAAAAACATTATCAGGACTGGCTTGAAACATATGTTGCATTAGTGCTGGGTGAAAATAAAACATACACCAACTTCAGAAGAGATGGCTGTCCAGGCAAATTCTTATATGTTAAAAAATTCTGCAATTCTGGAGCCTGTGCTCCAGAAATTATCAAAATAATAATAATTTTTAAAAAAACTTGTACTGCATTAACTATTTTCACAGCTGTAAGAAAGCATCCAGTTAGGAATTTTCAAGTGCAAGCAGAAGAAATGCACACTTGCAGGTTTTTTTCTGCTGATGATAGTTATGACCATGCTGATGAATGCATCAGAAGAGGATGATCAAAGGGTCCTTGCAAGATGTGCTGCAAATTGAACAAGCATTACTACTGCAGATGAGCTGTCTGGGCCTGCCCATCATCTGCATCGTTCTCAGGCTATCTTACTGGCGATGCCATTTACAGAAGATTCTCTTCATTCAAGTCCCTTGCCAAATAGGGAGACAGAAGAGCAACAAGAGAAAAAACAATCAAAGCAGAGAAATGATAAACTGGAAAAAAACCCAACAAACCATCCTTTGAGGCAGACTCTGAAATTAGACACTGCTTGATATTTTAATATCAAAATTTCAATATCAAGCAGAATAAAGGTCCCATGTATTTGCTGTAATGGGTTAAATTGTCTTTCGGAAGATGTTTGAGTTTAGTGCTTCCTCTGACTGGGCATACCTGTAAGACCAATTGAAATGACCTGGCCCTTCTTTGTGTTAGCAAAACCTCGGGTGAACAGAAAAATGACTAAAGCACCATCTGTACATAGAAAATGGGGAGGAAAGATAGAGGAATAAAATTGGAAAGCGATAATTAAAGAGATGTGAAGAAATCCTATAAATATAGATTCAAAGATGGAAAATTCAGCAAACAAACTTCAATAGTTGGCATTTTTTATTCTCAGTCCAGGTTTCCTTCCATCAGTGGATCTCAAAGCAGTTTACAAATATTAGCTGATGAAATTTGTTCTTCTGCCAAGTTCCCATTGACAAAAATCACATCTGTTAATGCAACCAAGTACTGGAATAGAGTTTAGTCATGAAGATTTGAAAAGCTTTTGGATGTTCAGTTTCAAAATACTGTCTCCAAAGTTACCTAAGTAGCTGACCTGGGAAAGGAAGGCTTGCAGGCTGCTCTTAAAGCATACAAGTTCCATCTGCAAGGAGTTTGTATCAATCCTCCAGCGTCCCAGTAAAATAGCAAAGTACTGATCATTGAGAATAACTCACAAATGATAGCCTAAGCCTAGTGGTCCTTTAATTCAGTTCTTACTAATTACATACAAAATAGCTCAGCTCGCAATTATGGGATGCTTTAGGTTAGCTGGTCAGATCCTCATCTGCTGTAAATTGCTATCCTCATACTGAATACAGCAGAGCACTGAAACTTTATTCCAGTTGAGTATCAGGACAAATATCGCTTCTGAATGTCTCCAACTACAGAATTTTGGTCTCACAGCATACAGAATTTAAAAACCACTCTTTCACCAAACTATTTTAGATAGTCAGTGTTAAAGCAAATAATATTAATAAAGGATACAATATAGCCTGGAGTGGCATAATAGTGTTCTGTGATTATGCTATCTTGACATCATTTACCACCTTTATACAACCTCTTTTTTTGCCATGTTCCCATTCTTCAAGAAAATAAAATCTATAATATGTAATAATTTAGAATTAATATCTTGATTCCCCAGATCCTTTAATGAATTCAAGTGCACCTAGGGAATCTAACCAAAGACATCTGTTCATGAATAGTGAGAATTATTACCAAGTCCTGGTGGAGACGGCAAGATGCCATCTCTTCCCGAAGTACCTCCCAGCTGAGAAATCAACTGTCTCCTGGCTGAATTTTCTTGTGTCAAGGTTTTACCGTGTTATGTCTCTTGGGATTACTTACTAACAAGAGCTCCCTCCTAAACTTTTTCAACCCCCAGAAAGAAGGAAGATGAGCATAGCATTTTTTTGTTGTCCAACTGCACATGCGTACTACCTTTATCATATAAAATAATGATGGCCTCAATTAATACTAATTACTACTCCAAAGTTTCACAAATCCCTTTTTAATCATCTTTGGGTTTAACTGATTTACCCTAAACCCCTCTGACTGCCAAAAAATTAACATTTCATTAGACAAATCATAACCTACTCCCTATTCTCCAAAATCCAACCCATCTGGAAATATTCTACCTCATCAAATGTCAGACTTGCACAGTATAATGGAAAACTATTTTTATTTAAAAACCACACATACACACACATAGCGAGTGTGTTATATCTATACTTATAGATGCAGATCTAGAAATATCACCACACCCACATCCCACCCACCACTCACTACAATCCAGAAGATGTCCAGTGCCTTCATCAGTTACCATTTTACTTCTTCCTCGCTCTTTGCAAATCTTCTCTCTCCCTTCCAAACATCCATCACAGATTAATTTACCTCTACTGTCAGAAACATAAACCATCAGCAGCTTGTTATATTGAAGAGGTTAAATGAAACTTTTGACATGACTTGTGTTTAAAATCCATCTTTAGCTGATGGCATGTCATCAGCTAGAAAATGTGTAATCAGGAGAGCAGACCTGAAAGTCTGAAAAGTCAGAGAATGCAAAGTTCTGCTGGAGGTTTTTCTTTTCTCTCTCTTTTTTTTTATTTTTTTTTTAATTTAACAAGTTCTAAAATATATTTTCTATTTTTGGCTTCAAGTGTGGCTATGGTCTGAACAGTGACTGTGTAAAAATGGCACCTTCCTACTCAAAAGATCTGCTCCCTGTGTGCATTCTGAGAAAAAAAGAAAAAAGAAAAAAGAAAAAAACTGCTTCAGAAAAGCTATGGACCTGATCTCCAGCTGGTTAGTCAAGGTATGGAAATTCATCATCAGTTCAAGGCCTGTCCCGTGGTTTTCCTGATTTGTAATTTGTTAGGCCCACATAAATAATACATATATAGATAGATAGATAAGCCTTAATGTATCTTTAAATCGTCATTTTGTTGTTTGGTTGTTTTTCTCCCTTTTGCAAGTTCCTGTTGTGCAGCTGTCAGCACCACATCTCGTAGGACATGGCCAGGTGAGACAATTACAGCGCAGGTCCACATCTCGTTCATGCACATGTTCAGCGTTACATGCTGGTGTAAGGAGTACACCATGCCTCTCAGCACCCAAAGCGCTCAGGCTACAGGGATTTTACCTAAATTCTGCTTGAGATCTTATCACCTGAACATGCATCTTGGCTGTGCCTTTATGTCCCAAATTCCTGTCTCAGATAAAGTACAAATTGCAGTGAGCTTCTCTTTACCTTCAGCTTGTGGTCCGACCGGTAAAACACGACCCCCTAACTCCCTCTGCCCTCCTGCAGCAACTTGAACACCCTTCTGTCTCCTCACACTGGTAATATCCTATGTGAAGAAATATGATTTATCCGGGGCACTGCAGGTCCACAGAGGCCAATATATATACTCTACCCTCAACGTGCAAAGCCACTTCAGCTCAGCTCACAATGGTTCTTATTAAGGTACTGAGGACCCTTCAACCACCACTGCCCACTGTACAGTAAGTGTATAGGCTCACACTTACAAGACACCAGCTCCACACGCCTCCCTGCTCCGGGAGCTCTCCCGACAAGCTTTCTAATTAACCAGTGAGACACAGCAACCACAGAACCCCCAAAGACCTCTTCCCATCGACTCTCGAACTACAGCCATCCCTTCGATCTCGCACCACTTCCTCCCTGCCCCTGCCAATTCACAGCCGAATCACCTCCAATTCATCCCTCTACCTGTGAAGCACAGATTAAGGATGTTTAACCATTGTTTGATATTATACACATGTTCCGATACGTTTGGTGTTTTTCATGCTTTCTGACTCACTTTTATGCATAGTACTTTCATTCCCCACTAAATTATCCCAACTCATTTCATTAAAATATCTCATCATCAGGCGTATTATTCTCCACTTTCTACCTTTTTTACCTCATGAGGATTGATTAAATCAGCATGATGGTAGCTGAACAGTGTTTAGGACTCAGTGTGACCACATCTGATTTGTTCATAAAGGATTTTCCTTTCTCTGGATGCCAGAGGGGTGCAACTTGATGTTCACTTATTAGTGCCTTTTCTATTTAGAAAATCAGCGACTGAAATTGTTCCAGATTAGTTTGTTTAATCAAAAGCACCAGATAAAATTAACACAATATTGACAGAAAGAGAACTTTAAACTCTGCAACTGTGCCAGTATTAGGTGCTCCAAGGTAATTCTTACAGTCTCGTTGCAACTTGCGGCAAACTTACGATAATAATACCTTAATAATAATAATACCTTAAATTTATACAGCAGTTGTTCTCCAGAACTATCCGAAGGCACTTTAGTGACTATATATAGTCATTACTTCACCTACCACCAAACTGCGGCTACCTTAGGGATGGAACAAAACACTTGCTTTCAGCTCTCTACATCTTTTAAAATGCTATGGGAAAGAGAAAAGAAATTTTCCATAGTTTCAGGTGAGCAGCAAAGTACATAAAGGGCTGATCTCCAGGAGAACATTCACAGGACAGCAAGCCCTGGTCGTGATCAGAGTTTCCATACTTTGCTAGATGTCCCAAGTGCCTGGGAATATTATATTTTCTATGTACATAAAATACCAGTTGTTTCTCTTAGTGGAGATGTCTCAACCTGCAGCAAATTCGTGAAGTGAGGATAATGCCCAGAGGGCTAAGTTACACCACAACACCCTTAGAACGAATACGTCTTTTCCATCTTGTCAGTCCACAAAGTCATGGCTTCCTGATTTTTTCAATTCCCAATTTTCTGTGTGTTCAGTTATTTTCATGATAATTTGCACCAGAATTTGAGCCTTTTACCATGTGCTTGTCACTAACTGCCTTGCTGATAAAAGTGGGAAGATTTCATCTTGTTCCTAAGTCTCCGCTTGCAAAAATACCTCTTTTTCCGCATGCAAGCAGCAGAATTTGTTGAGCGAGAAACCTTATTTCTACATGTGCTCTCTCTCTCTCCCGCCCGCCACAGTCCCTACATGGCTACTCGGTTTCTTGGCTACAGCAGCCACCAGCAAGTTAACAACATGTCCCCCTACATGCTTGGCGAGGATCCACGACGTATCTGCTGGCCCATTCTCTTGCTCGAGAAATGCTAAATAGCATTGCTGGCATTTACATGTCTCTCATCACTGCAATGCCATCGGCCCAAACGCTCCTCCTTTCCTTCCCATCGGTTACTGAAGCGGCAGCAGCACCCGAGGATTGTTGTGCCCCCAGCAGACACGGCTCGAATCACCACGCTTGCTGGAAGCCTGTCTCTGGAGACAGCGATTTGCAGAGTAGACGAGTGGCCTTTGGTGGAGAGACCCATGGCAAAAATATTGGTCACGCCGTGATTTACAGCACTCGTAACTGGTAATCTGCCACAAGAAACTGCTTCAGCCTTATGGTCTCTCTCCAGAAATAAACGCATTACACTAACTAAATGCTGTTTCTGGGCATAGCAGAAGATTTTATCCTCTGGAGAAATGCAATGTGCTCTGGGACATGACAAGAAGCCTGGGATCAGATGATGCAGCTGCTCCTACCAGGTGCTGCGGTGTCACCCTGAGCAGGTCCTTGTAAAATCTCTGTCTCCTTTTGTCTCCCCACAACCAAAAGGTCTTGCTGAATGAGCCTTAATCCAATTTGGACGTGTGCAACCAACGGAGTTAGAGCAAGGCCATGTTTAGGCATTTACGGTTAGGCTGAACCAGAGAATAGCACACTCAAGGCAGTGTGCTATTTCCCCGCAATCAAGGCACGTGCAATTAGATGACGACAACAGTATTACAGCATTGAGCAAATGCTTGCTTCAGAGCTCTTGTAGCTGTTGGAGCAGAGTCCCCATGAGATGTTTACAAACGGTTTGTCAAAACAGAGCCCTAAGCCTCTACACTGTACCCTGTACACGGAGACACCGCTCACACCAGTTAAGTAGATAGCTGCATTCGTGACGCACTGTTTTCACACTTTGTGTTCTGGGGAGGGTTTGAGGTGGCACCAGACACGGGTGGCATTCGGTCCCATGGAGGTGCTACGAATGCGTCGGGGTACCTGACGTTGGCACTCCGTGAGCAGCAAGCCGCGAGTGTCACGGGAGGACTAGCTCTACCTCCAAATGCAGCGAGACCTGTATGATTAACTCTTAGAGGAAGGCTGCATTGTGCTCAAAGGTAATTTTACTCTGGCATTGATTTGAGGTGCAATTTGAAATTCATGACAATCTATGTAAATGTGCTTGTGACACTGAAGAGACACACAGTGCGGATTATGCGTGACATCTTAAGAGCACACAGATTTTTTCATAAATACTCATACAGTGTCTGCCTTTTAGACATCCTGGACGTACTCTGCTCTCAGGTTACATCCATCACATTTAAAATAACTCCCATGATTATATCAATACAAAAGAATTTAGTTTGGCCTCTAATTCTATCTGCAGATTTAATAATCTTCTCTGTGTAAATGTAACAGTGAATAAGAAATTTAAGGGTCACAGGCACTGATCATCCATCTTTTAAACTGGGGAATATAAGAGGAAATGGAAAGGGTGAGGAGGGGAAGGAAATGCTGGAGAAAGAAGGAAGGAAGCAGCACCCCCTCTTCACCACTGCATTCCTCAGCCTGAATTTTCCCTGGGTGTTGATAAGACTGCTTGACCACAAACAGGACAGTGCTGACATTCTGCTACTTCTTGTTGAATTTACATTTATTCCTTAACACAGCATAGCCTTCCAAATGTCAATAAAACATCCCTAAAGAGTTAGGGACAGACACTCACAGCCGAAAGCAGACAGCGTGCTGACGCTGTAGATAACCTTAAAGGGTTAAATCCAGAGCGAGTTACAGAAAGGTTCTTTCATGAGTGAGATAAATATGACTAATGTACTTTTACTAGAGACAGTTAAAAATAAAACCTTAAAGAAGAAAAACATGCATTCATTTTACACGACAGACACTATTATTTCTACATATTTCAGATTCATTTGCAAGTTAAGAAAAATGTGATTAAAAAAATGTTAGCAATCACATTTACAAGCAGAAATTCTACTGTGTTGAGTCATAAACTGCCCCCTTGCCTCAGCTATATTACGCTCCAGAGTTAAATCTATTCTTGAGCTTTTTCTTCACCTCATTTAGCAGTGGGTATATCTTTTGGATTAATTAGAGCAATCCTCTCATTCAATAATAGTCAATTGTTTTCTGTTCAACCATTATGCATAATTGTTTTCTTTGATCCATACAAATGCCGGTTATTTTTCATGCTTAATTAAATCAGCCATCCCTCCCGCGCGGAGGTGCGCGGCGGGGCGCGGTGCCTTGCGCGGCCGGATCCTGCGCCGGTGCCCAGCCGCCTCTGCACCGTGCAGCGATGCCGGCAGAGGGCAGCCAAGCAAGAATAATCCCGGCCGAGCAGAGATGCTCGCTGCAGATATTTGTCAGATCAAACAACTGGCCTCAAAAGCGCTTCCCCCCCTCCTTTTTCCTCCCCCCTCCCCTTCCCGACAAACATATCCTTGGCAGGCCGGCTCGTTGCTTACTTAACCAGCTCTCTACACCTGAACAGGAGGCACTGCATCGCCCAGATAACTGCTGAGATATTTAAGGGACACGTCTACTGGAAGGAAAAAAGAAAAAAAAAAATTAAAAATACCAACAAACCCACCCCAAACAGAAAAGGCGACAAATGGAGTGGTAACTGGTGTTTGCACAAGCCTTCAGTCTTACCGCACGATCTAATTCTAATAAATGGCAGAAATAAAGGCGTGCTTTTTATCTCCAAATTATAACAGCAAACAAAGGGGAATGTATTTTTGCAGCGGAAGAACTGCTAGTTAAATCCTCGCAGGAGGGCTCAGAGCTGGGGCTCAAGCTTGAAAACACTCATCCACATGAAGACAGATGCTTCTATGACCGTCCTTCATAAGGTTACGCGTGTATATGTTTCTGTATTTATAAACACAGTTATAAATATATATACACACACAAAATTTCTTAATCCTACTTACTGAATAGAAATTTCTAATTCCTTACAATTTGTGTGTGCTTATATATACTCATATGGATCTTCTTAAGGAAAAAAATACTTTTCAAAATAGGATCTCAGCCATCAGGAATGAATGTGATATGCGCAACAGCAAAATAGCACTAAAGCATCATCTTAGGGAAAAGCATTTTGATAAAACCTCGAAAGTTAACAGGGATGAAACTGCAAGGCTCTCTCTGAACTACTGTAAATATTCAGCATAGTCAGGAGTAGGCAGTGCATCTTCCAACCAATTTTACTTTAATAGGAGAATCGCTTATTAAAGTTTCTTACTAAAATTAAAAAAAAAAAAAGCAGCTTGGCTTGAGCAATCAAAATCCCTAATTAAGAGTGCCAACTTTGACCAAAACGATCGCTTTAAGCTGCACGTTTTGCTATCTCCCACCACAGTTTCCACCCACTGACAACCCCAGGAAGTGTGGGAACCATAACAGGGGTGCTGCTGGATCCTGGTCCCCCCAGCCAGGGAAGCAAAGCAGGGCCAGGATGCGTCCCACGGCCAGCAGCCCTGGTTTGTGCGCAGGGTCAGCAAACAGCCTCCGCTTCTTCCCAAGCTTTCTGCTCCCCAGACTTCTGGCCCTTCGGATTTATGGCACCATTTCTTCTTTAAACTCCCAAGCCCAGATCTTGGCTCTGCTTAACTGCGCTGAGGGCTTCCTGGGCACAATGAAGACAGCTCACTTCTAACCCTGCTTTAAAGCACTGCCTATGGGGATGGGTAAGTTGAGGCAATCCCCAACCTCTCAGACCCAGTACCATCCCACCACACCCCTCCAGCACCCCCAGAAGCAGAGATAGCCCATCATCACCCCCAGAATACCAGCCATGGATGTGGCCCTGTTCTCACAATACCACAAAGTTATTCCAGATTTTGACCAATTTTAGAGGGAAAATCTACTAGTTTTAGATTATTTGACAGGTCTAATGCTGGGTGCGTCCCTCTGTACTGACTCACGGAGGACAGTGGTTGTTTTCTTTTTTCCTTTTCACAGAAACCTCTAAGTAGCAGACAAAGCTACTGTCAAAAGAATGTTTTTACAGCAGTGGAAATAATCAGTGCAAAGCTAGTTTTTAAAACCTGCTCCTAAAGTGCTTGGAACATTAAACAATTATTTATGAACACTTGAAACATTAGCTGTTCCACTTGAAACCATTGGCAGGGCTTTAATAACAGCCCAAGCAATTCTCTGGAAGCAACACCAAGGACTCTCACTAGTCACAAACCCTTTATTTCATTTTTAAAGCCGCTGTTGCTGTGCACCAAAATTAAAAGGTTTATCACCATGATTAAAACAAAATCTCATCATCGTCATGAGCATCTATTCCCTTCAATGCTCCACTGAGACATTCCCCTCACTTTTTGACTGTTTGGCATGCCTTTGCTTTCCTCTGCTTCTTCCCAAAACAAGTTATTCCTGCAGAAAGCTTGACTGGGGCACTGCCTGCCCCTCTCTCCCAGGATTTGGGCGGATTTTCACATCAAGGAGGCCAATTGACACCAGGTTAAATAGATTTCCTAATCAGGATTGCAAACTCTTTGATAATGCAAGTACCCTAAACTTGTTCTATTTATTAAGGGGAGAAAAAAAAAATCTTGCTGGTAAGAGGGGGGAAAGGGGAATTCAATGACAGAGATTGCTCAATGACAGGAAAGACGACATTTACTGAAGTTTGCAGGTATGCTTTTTCCTGCAG
This sequence comes from Aramus guarauna, assembly GCA_013400195.1. Classification (NCBI taxonomy): domain Eukaryota; kingdom Metazoa; phylum Chordata; class Aves; order Gruiformes; family Aramidae; genus Aramus; species Aramus guarauna. Next base: position 412,207 of record VXBL01007149.1, read on the forward strand.
TCCACTTTTCGCAGGGAGCCAAAAGCTTTCAACCTTTTTCATTTATTTTATTAACATCAAGATGTTCCAACCCAAAGCAGAATCCCATTACATGGGGTGCAGCAGAGGCACAGAGTCCTGTTCCTGTGATGGTATGTTTGGAGAGAAAGGAAAAGAGGAGGCTTGCCCGTTTGCAATGAAGAAGAAAGCAGGGTACGGAGAGTGAGACTCCCAGGTAAAGAGGTGGGTGCCTGTCTCCCTGGAAGGAAAAGCCAATCCTTCAGCAGTCTACCTGTGCTCCTGATCTGATATTTCTCCAAGCAAAATGTAATTCAAAATCCAGCCATTTCAGTATCCAGCAGCCTAAAAACCCACCCTACACAAAGACCCAAGGAGGGAGATGTTTCACAGACTCTTTTTAAATTTAAACAGGTTTTTAGTTGACCAGTTTTTGGCCAGGATGTTAGAAAGCTCTGACCTTGCTCCTGGTTTGGCAAGACACAAACCTACATCGCTCAGCAGTAGGCGGCCTCCAAGCAAGGCTCAGTTGCCATTCTTCATCTTGGGGTTAGGATGGTGCTCACAATTAGGCTTTGTAATTTTTTTGCACGGAGGAGGATGGAGGCAGGTGGGGGGCAGAAAGGTGTTTCCCACTTTGACAGCAAGTGCTGTTGGCCCCACCATTAGGAAGCCCTGGCAGCGGTCACTTGACCACATGTACTAAAACCAAGGCAAACGAAAAAGGCCATACCCCACCGGGTCCAAGGAAAAGCAGTCAGCATGGTGTTAAGAAATAACTGAGGCAGAAAAAGCAGCATAAAGAATCTGAAAGACATGAATGCCTGAGGAAATGCAGATTTTGGGGAATCTGTGAGTAAACAGGCATATGACTGACTGAGCCAAAATATATACAGGATTTCACAATATTTAAATCATGTATCTTTGTGTTCTTAAAAATAAATTAAAACTATACCAAGGCTTACACATGGGGAACTGACGCATGCTGGGTGCTACTAAACCTGCAGCCAATGGCCTCATCCTGCAGCCCCCTGGAAGCTCAACCACTGACACCAGTGGGAGCAAAGGCAAGCCAGTTGTGAGTGGTTTTAAACTCGCACATGAAGAGCCCTAACAGCTTTTGAGAATCACACAACAGAACACGCATTATCTGTTGCGGACCCTGTGCCCTCTGTTTAAGATGGCTGTTAACTTGCAGAAGTTACCGTGGCAAAGGAGTGGAAAAACGATTTGATCATATTCAGTGATATTGCTAAGAGCAACAGGGAAAGACATTTGAAAAAGTGGCTTGCAGTCATTTATATACCTCTTTCCACATGTTAACCATTTTTACTTTCAATAACCATGCATCAGTGCTCTTGCTGCATTACCCTATAACTCCTTTTCTTCTTTATGGTCCTTTGTGGACACATTTTCACCTGCTTAAATCTCTGCATATCTACTAGGAAAAAAATGTGAGACATACACATAGGTACTCTGTCCTAAGTTATAAATATATTAGGGACCCACAAATGTCATCCCAACCCTCAAATGCAGCTTCACTGGCTCCTGCTGCAGAGACACATTGTGACTTGCTAGAAGTGCACCAGCCAGAATCTGGGAAGGTTTCTAGGACTGGTGCTCTTCTCTCATCCAAGTAATTTGTTACTCAGAGTACTGATCTTATTAAAAGAGCTATTCTTTCCTTTATGACTGTTTGCTGCTATGCTAGTTTTCCCTAAAGAGATATAAAGCCCCCTTTGCTCGTACTGACAAAGCGAGAGAGTAATTTTCTTGTTGCAGCTCTGGAGTTGAAACCCTGGACTTACATGGCCGCCAACAACTGCATAAAGCAACTTCTGAAAATTTACCAGAGTAAGTTTGGCCACCTAGATCAGGGGCAATATTCTTGCAATCCATGAACTTGCAACCAAAAGACAGACAGCTACCCAGGTTTCCTCTCCCTTCCTAGTTTAGGTCCATTCACTCCTCCTCTCTAAACTCCTCTGTCATCTCCTGGAGGTGTTGGCCCCAACTCATCTTGCTTTTCCCTGACATAGCTGTACAAACAACAGAACTCTCTGCAATACTCTCAGGCTCTGAGTCACCTGCCTTTACTCTTGCTGACTTGGAAAAGATTTTGAATCCTTCCCAAACAATGTTTTCAGAAAGGTGTTGGCCCTTCTCTAGACACTTGTGATCACCATGTGTTCAGGAGGGCTCAGCATCTGGAAAGGTAGGCTCTTTGGGAGTCTAACTGCCACACCTGGAGATGCTGGCCTCGACTCTAGTGCAAAGCCCTAACCCACCTTGAGGCATGGAAAAGAAAATTGATAAATCTGAAATAGGTTCGGATTAAAAAGGCAGCTTACAGCTTAGGTAGGACTTTTCTCAGGGGCCTCTAGACTCTTTGATACATAGATCGTACTTCTGACTTTAAAGATACTCATTTTAGCATGGCAAACAACATGCAAACTCCATTTTCATGGTAACTCTTTCTGGTGGTATTAGCCACACAGTCTCACAGGGGCAGAAACACTGCTTCAAATTTTAGCAAGATTTTGGGGAAATAGCGCAACAAGGTGTTGGATACATCGTTGTTTCCTGTATCCTTTCTGATGCAATTCTTGCAAGCGGATGAAGCTGGGAAATCCTTGCACCTATGAGCAATCTAGTAAGGACAGCTGAGATGTATGCAGATGAGGTAAAAAATGTTTGGTAAAGCTTCCTTCTGTCTACTTGTATTGTGCGTCCTTAATAACTGCCTTCAGTAGATTTTTCCTAAAGGGATGGACTGAAAATGCATATTAGCTGTGCAGCAAATAGCTTTATCAATGATTTCATTTGTAGTCCAAAAATACCAAAGGGCTTCTCAATTCAAATTGTTAAGACACAATCTTAGACCCAGGGACCTTACCACTTAGAACCGAAAGTATATGGAAAACAAAAGGAATGAATAAGATGCTTAGGGTGAAGATGTATAGAATAAATTAAAATTAATCTATCATATTTTAGGACACTGAGCTCTAGCTGGGGTTCATCTCTTCCCCAGTTATTGATCAAGTTGTAACTTACTAGTTCTATATGAAGGAGACAAGACCATTATATTACTACATATGGTTGAGAAATCAAACTATCACCAGCATATGAAGTAGTTGGATTTCCAGTTACGAAACATGCATTTGACTCTTAAGAATGCTGGAGGCTGAATAAAGGTTAAAAACTCAGAAATAATATTGTTCCTGCAACTTTTGCAAAAATCTTTGAGAGATGAATTTAGCAATATGTGGCTTTTAATGGTGTTACATTAAACAGCAGGATTTCCATATGGCGTGAATCTGCTGAATTGTATCGAAGATGGGGATTTTGTTCCAAATTTCTATGGCATTCTGTGATTGTGTCATTAGATACCCGCAAGCCTTTGCTACAATGAAGAGTACAGAATGTGCCAAGTAAAACAATCTTGAGTGTGCCTTCCAAGGGAAAATACTGAGACTAACGTTTAAAATTTCCTAGCCCCATTTTCTTTGAAATGCAGTGAGTTCTTTTTGTTAGAAAAGGGTTAAATGGAAATGTGTCATTTTCATAATAATAATGTGTTTTATATTGAAATTTGTTCCTTGCGTCTTTTCTTTTCAGTATAAGTGTTGGTGTGTATGAGTGATATGAGGATAAGTTTGTGAGGGCAATTACCCATTATTGTTGAGTAGCTGAGTAGTCCCCTGAGCAAACTCATGCATAATTTGTTTGTTCATAAGATACTGCAGAGCTGAGGCTGCAGTATCTTCTATGCCCCAGCTTATGGGAAAATGGAAGCTTTTTCCCACTACTCTGCATTTCTTACCCTATTGTTTGAACTCTGATCATCCTTCTTGCCCCTCTATTATGGGCACCTTCGCTGAATAGGAATCGCATATCAAGTGGGTTAAGGTCAGAAATACATCATATAAAAGGGGAAACAGTGAATTCCTTTTACAAGATTCATTATGATAATCATGTCCAAATACATTATTAGAAGCATTAAAGAAATCCTTTTCTAATTTATTTTTGTGCCTCTTACTATCTGCATATCCCTGTTATCTAAGAGAAACAGCGTGGTCTGCAAAGTTGAGGTTACAAACGTGCAGTGGTCTTGGGATAGAAAGGACTGGCTTGAGATACAACTTCAACATTAAATAATTTTCCACTTTTTAAAAAACTCTAATCTTTCCTTACATGGTTTTCTCCCCTTACAGCTCTCTCTTCCCTTATCTGTAAGAGGACTTGCCCTTTTCCTCAGGTAGCAGCATCCCTATTACCTCTTTCCCTTACACACGCTAGAACAGTGATTTCTTGCTTTACTGATCAGCTCCTCTGTAGCGTCACCCTGGAGAAGCCCCACAATTTAAATGTTGCTGTCTGCAGCCATTCTCCTCCGAGGAGCTGCACGCATTTAACATCATGCTCTATGGGTAACGCATTTTGTTATTAAAATTACTGTAATAGGGCCGTGCACACTCCAAAATGATTCATGTGCACTAAGACAACTGTACGCCTGGATTTGTAAGCATTTTCCTCCCACCTTTTTTGTTTTTAAGCCAAGGCAGTTCTATGCTATATCACAAGGAGGGAGGCAGGCTGGTAAACAAGGTATCTGTACCAGGAGATACGGGTATCTGTACCAAGAAATCACTTTCTTACATGAGTTAATATTTACTGTTACACAGAAAACACATATTTTTGCACAGGGGTTCACAAATTTCTCATCAGTAGTAGCTCAGAAGCTGGAGGCAGCACTAGAAGCAGTAACAGGGACATTATCGAACTGTGTGCCTATTTGGTTTAGGATACAGACATTTAAAGGGTTTCTACCAATACTGTTTAGAGATTACATATAAGAAACATACCTATAATTCTTTGAGTACATGGCAATATCTCTGTAACTGATTTTGGGTCAGATTTTCACAAGAGATTAGCTTTACAAAACCTGCAGAGAAGCTAACCCTAAGTTTTATCCTTCCACAGGAGCAGTGCTGGGCCAGCATAGAACATTAGACAATCCCATGGTTACATTTTCATATTTGCACAAAGCATTATTTTCTGGAATGAATTATATTTGTGTTCCACCTGTACCTAGCATGTTTTTTATCATGATAAACTACTTCTTTCTGAAAGTAATGGTAAAAATAGGAGGATGAAGCATTGATACCTAAATGTCAAAATTTTATTTTTTTTTTTAAATAAGACAATTGTTTGGGAAAGATCCCTATTTCTTCTTTACTTTCCTTGTATACTCTCCTGTTGGTAAAACAGGTAAGAATTTAGTTAAAGCATAGTCATAGGATAGCTCTAATGCAATTTGCATCAAGTCTTAATGCTTCAGTTTTGAAGAAATGCTACATCAACATGAGCATCTGTCCCTGTGTAGCTCTCCTTGGGGAACTCCAGCATAAGGCATTTGTCAAAGCAGCCCCCAAACTCACTCATACCTGAACAGAATGAGCTGAACATTCAACAACATTGCTCCACATAAGAAAGGGGGAAAAAAAAAAAATTATAAAAAAAAATATCAAAGTGCCTGACTTCAGTTATCAACCTCTGCTTGTAACCTGTAGAGATATGCTAAGTATCTTTATTCTGGCTCCACAGAAATTAAATCCTCTAAGAAGTTCCAGCATAGGACTCTCAGACTAGCTTTTGCCTGATGAAGTTTCAGAATAAATGCATTAGGGTTCCAGACTGATTTAAATGACAAAGCCAGTTATTAATTTTGATACAAACTTTGGAGGAGCCCTCCAAGACTTTATGACACTTTCCTTCACACGTGGAACTCTGCCACCAGTGCTTTTATCTCCTCTTTTGCTCTGGCTGATGTTATTAGTATCAGAAATGCTGTTTGGATAGAAAGAGGAAATGGAGATATAGCTAATTTCTTAAAAGGTGGGGCCATTAATCCTGCCAGAGGAATATTTGGAACCGGAGGAAGTAGACACTCTCAGGCTGGTAGCTGTCAGTTATAGATGAGCCTGAACACTTGGTCTCTACAGCCATGTCCGCAAAGCCCTCAGGTGCAGGGTGAAGGCACAGTCTTTGTGGAAAGGATAAAAAAAATATCCTGGGAATAGATGGCACACCCAGTACTGGTGTAAGAGCAGCCTACACTGGAGAAGACTTTCACAATCATAAATGAGGAGGGAACTGGTTAAGAAAGTAGCAGATTTTAGAACCTAATATATCTGAAGAGAGATGCCATTGGTAGCATGATCTCCTGGGGTCAGGTCACCTGTCTGCTGCCCAAGAGGAACTGGGCTGCTCATGAAGACCTGCCTCTCTTCGAGGTCTGCTTCACCAGCTGACAATGAGTTGCCAATATCAAATGTAAATGTACCTGTTGGTGAGCAAATATTCATAAAATGTGTTCATTACCTATAACAAGAACTTGTGCCAAAACCTAAGAGATCCATTCAGATCATGAGCAAGGAACAGGGAAGTGGTGGGACAAAAAGGCCTCAAAAAGAGAAAATACTGAGAAAATGGGCATTTTTGCCCAGCATCCTCTGGTGAGCCTAAAAATGATTCTAGGAAGGGACTGAGGCATTCTTCAAGAGAGAGTGAGTCTGAAAGACCTGTGCTGCACTTTGTTTCCTGTGCCCATGGCTAGCTACGACTTTGTATTACCTGCAATAGCCAAAATTTGGTAGGAGTAAGAACAAACCCTGGGGTGCAAGAGATCTTTCCTGCTCCTGTTCAGTGTCCTGTCATCTGTTCTTTCGACTCTTCCACAGCTTTATTTTAAACAAATGCCGAACAGCCTGAAAACAGATATGGTACTAATTATAATAGTCCTAGGGTCTCTATAGAGTTTTTTTTTCCTAGCTAGATGACAACATATGATCTCTGTCTCTTTTATAGATGGGGAAAATACAAGGATTTACCCAGATCGCTCACCATGCACATGGCAGAACAAGAAAATGACCCTACATTTTCAAATTCAGTAGTTGGTACTTATAACAACACATATTAGCTCTGAATTATTATTAGTGATTTGACTTTTTAGTGTATGTTAGTATATTGGTGTATCTTTACCACCATGAATCCCAAAGAGAGAAGGAACATGCTCCAAAGGATGTATCAGGAAGACTTGCTACTGGGGAAGGGAAAAATATTTAGATCACACCTTACAAAGTCATATCTAAAGACTAGAAACTTCTGTGCTATGGCTATATGGGCTAAACAGCACCAGGAACACCGTGACGTCTGAAATACTGTATCTGAAAACTTGAAAGTAGTTCCTGATGTCCAAGACAGTTCTGTTCCTCAGCAAGAACTCATAAGAGCTGAGAGGACACTGGGGAATCTCTTGGAAAATATGACTTGCAGTTAAGCCCTTGATCAATCAGCGTAGTGAAAGGAGCGGTATCACTCTTCGGAAGTTAATTAGACACTAAGAGTAATACTCTAGAAAGCTTTGAGAGCAGATTGTGTAAAGACAGGTCCCCATATAAATCATTACTATACCTCAACTCTGAGTTTCCATTAATTATTAAAGCTTTCTAGGCAAGCTAAGCAGATATTCTAAGATGCATATTTCAGAAATTTCCACATGTTAAAAATTAAGTACTGTTGAACAAGCTGGGCCAGGCAACGAGAGCCTTTGGAGGCCCCCCATCACAATGTACTCATGTCACTCATCACCTCCAAGGGCTGCGTCAGGCTCCCTGCTGACGCACGTCGTGGACCCAGACAGCTCCCTCCGTGCATGTCACCGCCCTATCCGACCAATGAGTTTGAGGTTCTTTTCCATGTATTTAGGACAGACCTGGAGATAAAGGTGTTTCTGAGTATGTTCAGAAGTGCTCTGGGGTTCCTGAGCGTACTTTGTGTCAGCAGGGTTTTAGATCATGACACAAACTAAAGGAAATGGAGGTGTGAAATAAAGGATTTGGTACAGAGAGGCTATGGAGAGCAGCTTGTGTGAAGAACCGAGGCTGGATGGCAGGAACAAGGCTCTTCCCCTCGTTCTTCAAGTTTACCTATGATGTTTTCCTTGGGTTTGTGATCAGACATGGAAAGAAACAGATCTGGACCAAAGATGTAATTTGAACGAACTCTCCTGGCATTCTCAGACTTCACTGATCCTTGGCTTTGTTTTGGAGTTTAATTAGAAACAGAAGTCTGCTAAAGTGCTCTCGTTTGGGATGACTGCATTAAGCCTCCCCCTAAGTCCAAGTTCCCAATAAAGTACGGGGAGCAGGGGTCTTGTTGCTGTTTTTAATTAGATTAATTACTTTCAGTATTTCTCACAAGACTAAGAAAAGTGCAGCTTAAAATACTCTGAAATAGATCTACATCAAAGGTAGATATTTTTCATATTCCTGCAGTAAAACAGAAGAATATCAAGGGATCTTATTTAGTCATTGCAAAAATGTGGGAAGATAATCCCCCCATTCTATTCCATGGGTTTGGTTTTNATAAGTTGTTAATTTTATTTGTAAATAACACATAAGCTTGTCCTTTTGTTGGAACAGACAAAACAGAAAAAGATCAGCAATGAAAATGTTCAAAGGAATTGTAGGGAATGGCAGACTTTAGATTTGCATGCAAAGCTTTCTATGTGATGAAATGTACCCAAATAAAGTGTCTCAATTTTCGATCATTCAAATCAAGATACTGCAATATTTTTGGACACTCAAGACTTTGAGCTGTTTATTTATTCATTTTCTTTCTTTACTGCCTTTGTCCCCTGAGAAACCTAACAACCGAAATATAGCAACAGTGCAGAATATTTATCGGAGAAAACAAGCACTTAACAAGATTGCAGAATTCCAGGTTCTCAAGAAGAAAAAGCAATAGACATTAAAACAAAAGCTGCCTGATACCATACTACTTTTTAATGTTACATATAAGAGACATCTTTTGCTTTCAAGAAGAAAACTAAGCATAGTTGAATAAGTGTTAGACTGTGCTTTTCATCCAAACTGCACAGCAGAAGGAGACCTGTGAAAAAATACACAAATGCTATGTCTTACCGTTTTGGGTAAATACAGTCACTATTGGATTAGTTAAGAACTAATGACTATTTAGGTAGAAAACTATTTGAGAAAATAGAACAGCCCCAGTGAGTGGTTTGAAACATTTTAGGCAATGACATCAACAGTATTTTCAATTGCGATTTTGACACAGGTAGATGGTGCTTTACAACCAAACCAAGATAAAGAGCCGAGCACTCCCCAGAAGTCAGTGGATATCTGTCTGGTCAAAGAGATGCTGCTCAAGGCGAGAACCACAGCGAAAGAAACAGGTACGTGGGGCCATGGGCATAGAGGCTGGTCTGCCTGGGTGACCCTTGCCAGGGTGAGACCGCAGCGGGTCAAGTGTTGTCCTAGGAAGGCAGAGGGTCTCCATGCTGGGACCTCGCAGACAAGTGGCTCTCTTCAAAGGAGATTTCACTCACATTCAACAGATTTTTTTTCAGAATGACCACATACCTTCTGCTCCTCACATTTTCAGCAAAGCATGCACAGTAGTTGAGAAACTCTCTGAAACCCTGTTCCCAGGGTTTCCATCATAGAACAAGCTGTCTTGCACAAATCCTTGTCTAAATCCAAGATATGGTCTGAACTAAAAATTAATAGCTTCAGTTATATGATCACCTAGTATGTTAATGAATGAGGGAGTAGAAGTAAGGTTGCCTGAGCAACCTCAGTTCTGGCATTGCTTAATATCAGAGTACTTGGCTAAGCAATTGGAATAATTTTCTTTTAATAACGAGTGGGTTTCTTGGACAGATCTAGAGAGCACACTGCCTTCATATACTACTAGGAGCAAGTATACAAACATATGTATCTCACTTCTACTATCTCAGCAAACCTGGACAGAATCACCCCAGCTTAGGACCTGGGGTTGCCCACAGTGCAAAGCTGCACATCCAAAGTGCTGCCTGAGCTTGCACCAGGGCAAGTTGATCCCCAGAATAGCTCCAAAGCACATTTCCACTCTGCTCTTGCTCTTTTCCATGGTTTGGCTCACCATGAGTGAGCCAAACCTTGTAGAGCATCAGACTTCCCTTCCAGCATGAGAGTTGAGTTGAAACTCCAGGGCAAATTTTAGTCTCCTTTGTGTCACTTGCATACTGTTAGGACTGATGACAATTTATTATCTGTGTTCAGGTCTAGGGTTGATTGCAGATATAATTTTGCTGTATTCTCATCTGCATGCTTTCTATATATAGCACTAATTTTTTTTTTCTTCCCTTCCAGCAACTTTGACAAATTCTTTTCAAGCTCAGAAAAAGCTGTCTTCAAAACAAAACAGGAAAAAAGAGTGTTTCAAATAAAAATATGGATTTGATACTATTTTACCTGTGACACACCTTCCTCACCCTCCTCCAGCCTGTTACATATTCGAAATAATTTGATACTTAAAAATATAACGAATACCTACAAATAAGTTTAAACCCTATGATTGTTTTTGAAGTATCATGCTACATTGAATCAGACAATTCTCCTCTTTCATCTACACTCCAGAGAACTGCACTTTTTCCCCTGAAATTCTATAGCATTTGAAAAGAAATGGTCCCAGTTTAGAGTGATAGCGCTCCAAACAGTTCTTGTGTTTCCCATTAATTTTTGGTTGTATTGGTATTCTGTTCCAATTAGTCTCTGTTAGTGCTTCAAAGCTCTATCTTATCTGCAGATAACATCAAAGATGAGAGCTTCCAGTTTTAACTTTGGTTTGTAGTTATTTAAAAGATACAAAGGCATCATTTGTGAATAGCTGATCAAATAGAATAAATACTTTTTTGTTTTGGCTCCAAAAAGGCCAGAAAACTACTTTTCTTTTTGAAGTTCAATTTCATTTAGACATCAGGCCTTATTTTCAGGGTGCTGAACTCCCAAGAGCTCACGTTGACTTCAGTTGCAGTGGTATGTGCTCAGACAGGAAACATATTTCCTCTTCTACACCATTTTGAGACTTCACAATTTTTCTCATTTCGCTACTCCAAATCACAGACCCTTACAAAGCATCTCATAGGAGCACTATCAAGAAAGATCCCAAGTAACTCCCACAACCACCAACCTATCAGTTCCTTTAGGACGAGTTCTTAATGTCTCCTGTTAGACCTGTTTCACTCCAGCTAGACGCTAACAATCTTTCAGAAGGAGCTTAAGGTTTCCTGTACCCCAGGGAGACCCTACCTAAGAGTTCACAAAGTTGCTGTTTTCCCTCTATTGCTGTCTTTTCTCTGGCCTGATAAGGATTTAAACAAAGGCAGACTAACTTAGCAAAAGAACAAGAAACTCATTTCAGTAGCGGTTAGCTGAGAAATAGTAGTGCTGATTTCAAGGCAGCTACGAGTTCTCTTAACATCTTCCTGAAATAAGGTAGAGGTCTAATTTCGTCTGCTCCTTATAAAAGTAATTTAGACAAAACCCCTCCTTCTCAGCTCTGCTCACAGCACCTCCGAGAAGGCGACCACATTTCAACCACTGTTGGGAAGCAGTTTGCTTAAAAGCATGAAGGGAAAATACTCAAGTGAGTTTTCTCTCTGTTTAAAAAGCACAGCGCTTTCTCTGACATCTTATCTGGGATAGTGCTGTTTAGGGAGGTGCTGTCAAGCTTTGCCAGTCAGCAAAGGAGTCCGTAAGTGCTCGGATTCCTCTTCATTAAAAAAATACTTGCCACTGGCTTTTTACACGTGATGAGGCAAATCACTGTTGCGCCTACCTGGCCTGCAAATGTCTTGCTGTCAGCAACCCCAGTACACCCTCTGCTCTCACGGAAAACATGAGGGATTTTTCTCTTGGCCCCACATATGTACTCATGCACACAGATGTCATACTGATAGTCAAGAAGCGGTCTCTGTAGTTCAAAGCACGGAGAGCCAGAGATTAAAGATATTAACGGATTCCTGCAAGGCAACAAATTGTGGAGGCACACATGCCATCCATGAAGTGCAGTTTGGGAAACTTAAAGCTTCATTGCTGACCTACTCCAAATGCACATATAGCAGAGGCAAATGATTTCCACAGGAACTCTGCAAACACCCACCAGCCCAACCACAACAGGCCAGAGTTAACAAGCACTTTAGGGGACAGGATGAGAGTTCAAAGTGATCTCACAAACCAAGGAAATAGCATGGAGAAGATTGGGATGAAGTTCAGAAAGCGCAGTTGCACATTCTTATGCTTAGACAGGAATAATCCATTGCATAAAAAAGAAAACAACTGGTTATGGTGCTACACTGCAGAACAGAATGGATTATAAACCAAACATAAGTCAACAATTGCATGCTCATGAAAAAGACAATCATCATACTGGAATGTAGAAAGAGGAAGAAAACTTGTAAAACATGCCAGTAACCTCACTGCTCTATCCCAAGCAGGCAAAGTCTCAGGAGGAACGTGACCACTTTTGGACATCACATTACCAGAAAGGTGATGCTCCAACAAAAATCATAAGACTGATCATAGGCTAATGAATATGATCTACATGTAAACATTGAAAAAAGGTGAGGGAAGATGTGATAATGTTCCTTTATCTCCTGAAAGGATTGTTGCAAAGGGATAGGAAACTCAGCTTTGCACAGGCAGAACAGAAAGGACGAGACGTAATGGGATGCATCTGCAGCAAAGGAGGAGTTAGGTTTGCCATCAAGAAAAGGTTTTGTATTTGTTATCAGGATAGAAAAGCACTAGAGTAGACTGCCTGGAAAGGCCACGTACCTGGATGGCTTTGTGGGACTGCAAGAACAGGTTGTCTGAGTATTGGCAAGGAGACACACAGAAAGTCGATCCTGCATTGAGCCAAACAAGGTCTCCTGAGATTCTCTAAAATTCCTGTTAAAATATTCAGCTAGGGGCCTTGCAATAATCCGAGATAGCTGGTTTCTAGACAGTAATAATGAACTGTTGCAATAAAAATGTAACCTTCATTTTTTGCACTTGTTACACTAATTCCTGTACATTCCCATAAAAGTCTTGTTACTGTTGGCAACACCCATCTGCCAAAGGGTATGTCCCCTCCATGAGGCTTTCAAATAAAAAAAGCCCAAGAGGCTTTCAAATATTTGTCCAGAAAGGTCTCCCTTGGTCTGGAGGGGTCCAAAGGGACTTGTTTCACCCCCCTTTCCAAATGCACCAAACTGAGACTTTAAAAGGGCAAATTGTCTCATAACACACTATATATCAATTTTTTTAAAATCCCTTAGGTTTAAGGTACTTTCCACCCAAATACACCCACCTAAATTCCAGGGCAATGCAGAAGCATCTATAAAGACAACACACCGAGAGGTAATGCAGAACTTGGCCTGTGATGGAGAAAACATGAAGCAGCACGGGAGAACTTGCTAATTGAAGCCAGGATATACAAAGGCACACCTAACTCATACGTTACTATAAAACCATTGTAAAGCCTGGGCTTTAATTTTGACTGGGATCTCTAAGAGTTTGCTGCTGGTAGGAAGGAAAATGGCCAAAGCATACTGCTGCATTGGGAGGCCCTTTCCCAGCTTGGATGGAGCTTTCATGGCTCCAGGTTTAGAGGCTGGACCTTTCTGCCTTCCCCATCCCAACACCACAGTATCATCCTCTTAACTTTATTTCACACTTGCCCTTCATCCTCTTCTCCTAACATTGTCCCCATCATCACTTTTTAGCACAGACACCAAGTAACCTCCTTCCTGCCCTCTTGGAAGATGAAAGACGTGCAGTCTTTCTCTTTTCTTTACTGTTCAGTGGAAATACAGAGCATTCTTAATCTTACTGGTTTGTGCTTCCTCTACGTTATTAGTGACCTTATGCTAACCTGCCTTTGCAACCCTTTTCAAGCTTTTATTCCATCTTCCAGTCTAAGCATATTCCCAGACATTCACCGACCTACAGTGGCACTGAGTGGAAAAGTGAAATAAAGCTCCATGTCTCCCCTTGCAGGACACAGAGTTATTGAAAAATTATCGAGTGTCTACAAGGCAGAGTGACGGGGAGTAAAATCCTACTGTCTTTGTACTGCTCAGAGCCTCTGCAGCATATAGATCATTTGTCAGTGCCAGTTTGAGGTAGTCTCTATAAACAGGCTGTTTTGCATTTGAAGCACTCACAGGACATGATGGTTCGGCTAAAAAACCATGCATTTTACATGTAATCACCAGGATAATTTGGCTGTATATCGTGTTCCCACAACTTAATATTCTACCTACAGATGCATGATCAAGAGGAGATTCCTTAACTTTGACAGGGCACATCACATTATACTCACTTTATTATTGGAAATGATCACCCCAGGGTGCAAAAGGGAGCAAAGGCATAGTTTCATCATACTTTAAAAAAAAAAACCACAAACCCAACAAAAAACCCCACATTTACTGCAGCGTGGGTTATTCCAAAGCTACAGAGCGCCACTTGCCAGTGGACAAGTGGTTAAATCTTACCTCGATTCTGCAGGAAAGAAATAACTGCTCAATCTGATACTGTGCCTCGGGAAATTCACTCTGGAAAATTCAACTTTAGGTGCACCGTTCATATCCTCAAGTAAAAAGTCACTTCAGGGAGTGACATATAACGTTGTAAATGCTGTACCTATGGATGTAACCAAAAACTCTCCTGGCTACGGCTACACATCCTCCCTTAGACACAGGACAGGATCTGATTCTGGACTCCTGACCTAACATTAAGTGCACAAGGAAACCTTGGCAGTTTTGATGCTTGCTAGGACAACAATGAGTTTTTTTCCTCTGCTTTGATGGTTATTATAACCTATTAAAGTTTCCTATTCTCCAACTCTGTAAAGACTTGAATGCACTTCCAGTTGAGCAGACCAGAAAAATATACTCTCAAATCTCAACAAGCACTTGATACAGTACATTTATCTGGCAACTGATTGATATCACATCTATTTTGGCATTATGATTTTTTTATTTTTTTTTTAATCCTCCATATAAATGCCCTATTTCACAATCTGGAAGGAAAAGGAACAAGTGATGGCCCATAGCTATTTAATAGCTATAAAATAAAACCTATAAAATAAAAGTGAAATGAATTATCAAACCATAAACTAAAGTTCGGTGTTTAAAATGGGACGTGGCTTTAAAAATTCAATTACAGCTTTAATAGAAACAAGTTTACTCAATATTTTAATGACCTTCTCTCATAATGGTTTTTTCCTCCTTTGCAAAGCCTGGCATTACCGAGAAAGCATGGCAAGCCTGTCTTTCCTCTAACTCCTTTAAGATTGATTAGGAAACAGAAATATTGATGCATTTATCCAAAATAACTTAATTAAATGAGGCAAAAAAAAAAAAATAGCACACTGAAACATGTCTCAATAGAAAACTGGAGTTGTTTGAGATTAAGAAAGGTTACATTTAATGTTCCTGGATTGAAAACATTAGGACCATTAATTGAATGTCAGCAATGGAGAGTACTCTGAACAGGAAAGTCATTTAATGTTTTCTTAACTCGCTGGTGGGCTGAGGTTCAGGTTAGGTGACTTCTGCAGATTTGCATGCTACCAACACGCAGAGGGGTCCTACAGGGCATCTCGGCTGAGAACAGCAGATGACAAGATCATCTCGGAACAGGAATCTGCATTATCTTTGTTGAAGCACAGATATAAAGTCAGGTTTGTGTTTGCTTGGTTTTGTCAAATTGGTATCGTTGTGGTTTGGGGGATGCATTCAGCAATGGGCTGTCAGCGATGCTGGTTTCTTGCACTCCTGGAGCCTGAGTCTAGACTCAGTTCTAGCTCCTGCTGGTTTCAAGGAGAGCTTAAGTGAAAAAAACCCTGAAGGACAAGACCTCAGAGGCTGTTATTACAAACAACAGCAGTGTTCTAGGCTGTGGCTTTGGAGGGGTTTTTCTTGTCTGTTTTACTGTCTTTGGGACACATTAGTATTTTGACAAAATCTCTAGAAAAACAGGGAGGGGTGCCAAAACAACCATATCTTCATTTTAAACAGTGCTTCTGAAATGCACAGTAGCATCAGGTCCAAGTTGCAATCAGATAGATCTAGGCCAATCTGTGTGGAGCCCAGCTGATTTTATTAGGACCCACCAGGAGCTCTATAGCCTACCCTGACAAATCCAGCTGAAGAATCAACACTACTGATGAATTTAAAGCTTTGCAGGTGCAACAACATGGAAAAAAAATAATAGGTGCTTCTGGGAGAAAGAGGGGCACTGCAATTGAAAATACACGATTCTCAAAGCTGCATCCAAGGGGAATGCAACAAAGATCTTAAAATATTACCCCTAGATGTTTCCCCCCCGTGGTTGCAATTACTCCCAAAGTACCCTGCTTAAAATAGGTTTTCAAACCATGCAAGACTAATCATTGCAATTTGGAGATGTAAGTAGGCACTTACCATGCAATTCACAATTAGCTAAAGATGGCAGAAGAATCTCAGTCATGTTGGCACAGGAGATTAAAAAAAAAAAGAAAGAAAACATTTTTTTTCTTGCAAGAATGACATTTGAAGGGAGAGTAAAGGAAGATCATTGTCATAACAAAGGGAATATGTTATTATTTATTGGCCACACTTAAGCACTGGGATCTTGGATTATAGTATCTGGTGACAAA
Organism: Aramus guarauna; assembly: GCA_013400195.1. Classification (NCBI taxonomy): domain Eukaryota; kingdom Metazoa; phylum Chordata; class Aves; order Gruiformes; family Aramidae; genus Aramus; species Aramus guarauna. The sequence continues at coordinate 428,737 of VXBL01007149.1, forward strand.
TGCTGCTTGAAATTTTTGTAAATATTGCTTAAAAGGTAAGATGACTGAGTAATTCTGAATGTGCTCTGCAACCACCACTTTCAAAATTCAGTTCTTGGAAGCAGAGTGACATTTTTTTGTCCTATAGAAAAAGATGCAACATCTGAGTGCCCTAAAATCTTGTTCTTTTCAGGCTTCACCCTACTCCTACTAGCCTTAGAGCAATATTGCTGATAACTAAGGCAAGAGAATTTTTAAAACCAACTAATAACTTTACATTTTTAGCGCCTTCAAGGTACAGAGTAGTCCAGACTGTCCCCCTGCCCTCTGTATTGCTGTCAAGCCCACCCAGCGCAAGGGCTGTCCCCGCCAGAGCCCACTCAGCCTTGCTGCAAGGGAGGTAGCGACTGTTCATCTCTGCAGACCTGCCCTCCTGAGCGGGGATGGATTTCGCCCTCCTGAGCTCAGGAGGGTCACAGCACTCAGCTTCCCACAGGATTAGACCATTTCTTTGCCAAAGTGGCAGCTGTAAATAGATATTTAGGGTCTGATTTCTTCATCCTTCAGTATTCTAATTTACATTTAGCCAAAACATTGACACATTTATCTGATTTGTCGCTATTAATTTCCTAGTTCCCTTTTTATTTTCTTCCTCCTCTTGCAGATTCACTGAGTTATGAACTGCAGTAATAATAATAACCTTTCCAAAACAATTTCTCTTTTTGCAAAGCTTTTGATTTTTTTTTTTATTTTTTTTTTTTTAATCACTGCACTAGTGCTGGGATGTTGATTACCCCCCTCCTTCCCTACCCTACCCAGCTCTAGAAGTGCATGCAAACAAAAAGGGGGGGAAAAAAAAAACGCTCAGCAATAAGTTGGCTGATTCTGGCAGCAAGACAAATCTAGCACCACACAGCAGGCAGGCAGAGAGTGCACTGCTCATCCTTTCGGTTTTGTCAGTGTATGGGAATGCTGGACATCAACACACAGCGAGGGATTTGGCCGAAAGCACTCCTCCTCGGCGTCTGAACCCTGCTGCTTTCACCCCCGGTTGGAAGATACAGGTAAAAATAGAGAAATGCTTTAGCTATCTGGATTCAGTGAAAATATAAAGCAGTTAGAAGAAACCCGGACAGCCTAATCTTATTCCTAGCAGGCAATGGAAGTAAACCACAGTGTACGGGCTGATAGCTACTGTATACATAATACCCTCAGGTACTGTAACTTGCATGTGATTCTTTGCATTACAGCAAATAAATTGTCGCAAGTGGCAGTAAAAAAATTTTTGGAAACACTTTGTTCAAGTTGTCTTTATAAATATTTATCATTATTCACATAATTATACCTCTCTGACAGCAGGCTTTACAGCAACTTTGAACCACAACAAACAGGCAGACTGGATGCCTCCTTTTTAGCCAGACCGTATCTGTTCTGTGTTATGTGTACATCTATTACCAGCATGCTATGAGCATATCACTCATTCATTTCATAATGGAATTTATAGTTACATTACAAAAGAATCCATCTACAAACAGCAACTATATAATATTGATAAAGCATTTAGGAACAGAACATAAATTTAACGACTGAGGTATTACACAGTATAAATAATCTGCAGAAAAAATTGTGTCTGTGTAAGTAAGCACAATTTATTATAGCAGGAACCTAAACAGAGAACATATTTCTTTGCCAGAAACTTTCTTTAAAAGAACTTGACATCCCAAAATTCTTTTCTCCCCCACAGATGTCAGAAGCCGAGACAGACAAGGTAAAAATCAAACCAGCAGAAAGTTTTGAACATGACAAGCAAAATATTTCTTGGCTGAAGAAAGGTAAGTTACATTGCTGAGTTATTAGTTACTGGTTTGTGTTCAGAGATTTTTTTTTTTTTTTTTTTTTTTTTTTTTTTTTAAGTAAAAGGCGTAACAATACTTTACAGGCTTAAATATGGCCGGGAATTTTTACCACATAAATTCCATAGTTTGACTTCTACAAAACATGCATATACATTTGCTTATGGTACGAAAAGGCCTAAATTACCAAATTTTAAAGCAAACTGAAAGCTCATTTTTTTCTAATTTCCTTGCATTCCTGGGGAGGTTTTATTTGACCTGAACTATAAGCCACTAAGAAGTATGGACCATCGTCTTAATTCTGATGAAAAGTTTTTATTAATTCAAGCTATTACTGAATTGGATTAATATTTGTTTGGTTTTCTCAAACACGAGTGAAGATGAACACTGAATCTTTGGATTTGGCAGTGTGTTATCTTAGAATAAAGTAGCATCAGTTGTCAGCGGTTTATGAAATATAGACTCTTAGAAGCAGAGAAATTATAAAAACAAGTATAGGAGACCTTTCCAGTTTTAAATGCTGAAAAATGTCAGGGATTAAGTAAATAATTTGTGTCAAATACTGGTGTTTCAAATATTACATTCTATTAGTTAAACTATTTAGAAGACAGACATACAATTGTAAAGGTTTTCTTATCGCACATGCCTGCACGCATAAAGAAGGAAGGTTCTTAGGATATATTTCTTGCTGGAAAAATTGATTTTCCAAGTTAGTACATAGCTTATTATGTCTTTATGTATGTTTGTTGGTGATAGAGTTCCTGTACTGTATTTCATACGCACACAAGAACAACATGAATTAAATAGAGTCTCAAAGCAGATGCCTTTCAAGATGCACGTGATACAAATTACATATCTGTGGTTAGGTGCAAATTATGGTTTTTAATGAGAACAGTTACATTCTAATTCTAACAAGAGTATTTTGGGAAGACTCAACAAGTGACCTCATATTTTGAATACGTTAAGTAGGGAGGTATTGAGGAAAAGGCTCATTTATAGCCGCTATCTGTAAAACATGTGTCACTATTTTAAGCTCATGTAGTTAATTGTACGTTAGATCTTTTAGCTGCAAGAGGGGTTGCAATAAAGTAGGCCTAAATTAACATCTCTGCCTCACAGTCTTCATTGTTTATGCAACGCTTCTGCAGAATGGAAGTGACATGCTCGAGCAGAGCTGACTGGCCAGCACACAGGCTTTGTTTGGCTGGACATCCAAAATCTTCTGCTTGCAAGGTGTCAGCTAACTTCAGCAAAAGGTCTGCAAGGAGAAGATTTGCAATTTGAACATCACAGCGCGCGATACAGCTGAGTGAGTTCTGGGTCCGATCCTGCAAGACAGCATTGCACTTCAGCGTGTAAGCAGCAAACACAGAACTGAATTGAATAGGTATTCCGTCAGAATAGAGTAGAGCACAAAAGGTTTGCGACTTTGCAAAAGAAGTATGAAGGTACAGGGGACTTTGGTCCCTGTCTCTGAGCAGGATGGGCTCTCAGAGTTCCATAGGGTTATTTATCCTCTGGTCCAGACCTACTCCAGTAGCCAGGTGGCATCTCCCACACCTGCACGTAGAATCATAGAATCATCTCTGTTGGAAAAGACCTTTAAGATCATCAAGTCCAACCACTAACCTAACCTTGCCATCCCACCACTAAACCATGTCCGAGTTCATTTCACTTTAGAGATGCTAATCCACAATATGTTATTTCTTCACTTCCTAAGGAGAGACCCCAACCAGAGTTTCTAGATCATTAGTAACGTTTTGATTGTTTTGTACTTGGAGAAGCTAACCTCTTTCAGAAAGAGCCAAACGCTGTCTATTGGCACCTCTTCTCTCTGAGGTGCCACAGAGCAGAATTGGCCCTTGAAGGTCTTGTACAGCAGCTGAGTCAATAAATAGCTGAAATGTGTCTCATAAGGAAAGGAAATTTTCCTTGAGATAAGAATATGAACATTATTTTATCTTATATTGAAGTTTGCTTTTTAAAAATGTTATTATTCTTTCCTTACTTCAAGCACTTCTGTGGTACACAGTGGGTTTTTAGAATATGGTGAACCAAATTGTCTGGAGCAGAAGCTTAACTTCTATGCCTAAATGTTTTAAAAATACCTCATGTATAGATTTCAGACATTCCAATAAACAATGAATTGTGGAGAACAGACTTGCACTGTTTCCGTCAGGCACAGTAAGAAGACTGTACGTTCTTTTAGCATCCAGTTTTAAAGAAAAGTTATTTTTATTCATGGTTTTGTATTGATTATTTGTTCCTTCTAAAAGAAACAATCATGAACCACATAGTATCAGAAATAAACAAAAAATATAGACTAGGCTGTGGCTTTAGTATCTTTCCTAGACTTCAGTTTTTTCCTAATGCTTTGCAAAGTAATAGCTCATGGACTGATAGTGCAGTAGGTAAACATCAAAATAAGATATCTTTTTTGTTATTGATTTTCAATATTACAAGCTGTTTCATCAGGGCAGCAGGAGGGGAGATATTAGTCTGGCTACCAGTTATTTATCTTCTACTTTTTTTGGAAGAAGATACTTTGCTTCTGACTTAATGTCTCTAGAAGTAGAAACCAAAGCCTCATTCTGAGGGAAAACTTCTTCCACAAAGCAAAACAGAAACCAAACCAGTCTTGTAAAATGTATTATAGAAAAACATTGGGCTGTGCATATAGGATGTCTTATTATATCAGCAGGAACATCATACATGATCCTTCTCACACCTCTACCTCTCAGTAAGTTGTTCACCCCCACTGCTGTGTTCCCACACCCCTGCCATGAGCGCACCAGAAGACTGACATGAGTTAAAGATGACACAGGGGAAAATAACGCTGCACAAAAGAGGACAGTCTTGGAGAGAAAATTCTACATAATCATGGCCCTAAGATGATTTTTTTCCCATGGACAATGGCACATTTTCCCTCTCTATTTCTTATCCTACAAAGCTTTTTTAATGGAGGGCCTGAGGTCCTCCGCAGCATCTAGAAGATGGCAGAACTATAACAAAATAAAAACGTAAACAGGGAAGCAGACTAGTAATTGTGCACTCTAGGTCTGCTAGACTATCAGAAAGTCCTAGAACATCCCTATACCTTCTTAGCACTGAGGTCTGGAACTGGACAGCAGCGTAAGAGACTCACTGGGTTGAGATTGTGAATGAGAATGAAGAAACAATCACAGTCCTATCCCGAGATGTCTCAGGGTGAAGAATTTATACCACCAATCTTTTCTGATAGAATGGCATGTTCCTCAGGGCTATTATTTCTAAAGATCACACAATAGATGAGAAAACCTGTGTTTGGAGGGTATACATCAGACCATCACGTGCAAATCAACCAGAATTGATAGGAACAAGCACCAAGAAAAGGCAATTCTGTTTGTCCAGTTGTAGCATTGATGAGAACCAACTGAAGGAAAGCCTGAAACACAGGAGTAAAGCCAGACAATGAATCCTGTTTTGTGTAGAAGTGAGGGAGTTATCACTGCTTGCCGATTCACAAGGGGAAAGAGATCTTCACTGGAGATATGGAGTTGCCCATGCCAACGTCCAGAAAACATCAGGGCAGAGAGAAACATGGGCTCATTTTCAAAGAAACATTTGCAAAGTTACCTGCATTTCTACCATGAAAAACTAAAGCAGGAATCCTCAGCACACGCATTATCCCCACTTATACATGTTTTGCCCTGACCTGCAAAAAAATCACGTAAATGAAAAAATGCATAAAATATGAATATGCATGTGTAAAGAATGACCAACATAACTTAAAGGTAATATTAAAGGAATTTCCTCTGCATGGGCCTGTGTCCCCACCTGTTTCATGCACCTGCAAGATGTGCAACCAGCAGACTATCACACCCCAAGCAAGAAGCATCTCTGCAGGCTCCTAATCAAGCACAGTAATTAGAGGGTCCTGTGAAATCTGGAAGCTACACAAGACATGCCTTTAGAAACACAGCACCCAAGGATGAGTAACACTCCCAGGGGCTGATTCAGGGATGTTCCCACCTTGCGCAGCACAGCCACGACCACAGAGCTGCCTCTTCTACATGGACCGGGGCTCTTTCCACCACGATGGTGATTTAGTGCCAGATTAGCAGCCATCTGGTGGGAAGGGAGGTCAAAGCAGAGCTAAATTCACACCAGCCTCAGCATGTGGCTTTTGGTGTTCCTTACAAACATTTAATCTCTTGGTATCACTTGATGATTACAGCCATATGGATACATGGGAGCAGGCAGGAGCTTATCTGACTGACATAAAGCTGTAAAAGGTGACACTGATTTTGCACAGGGGCCAGCAGTGGTCTGTTCGCTATTTCTGCGCCCATTGCAAATGCAAGGGGAAATGTATGAGGGCCTAATACTGCCCTCCTACGGCTTCATCCAAAACTGGCCACGGCGGCCCAGGAACGCAGATCCAAGTTGCACAGAAATGAAATTTCATTTCAGGATATTTTCACACAAAGCCCTCCTGTTTTATGCTGCCCAGCTGTGTACACAAATGCCCTCCATATATAACTTCCAGTGAAAAGTTAATGAAATGGCTTCCTTGCTCTCCTGCCAAAAATATAACTGAAATTCTAATCTCAAGACTTTCTCCAAAATAGCCCCTTTCTGCACTAAAATTCTCATAAATCAGAAACATTTTTGTCTAAAATAAGCCTGTTTTCATTGTCTTGCATATAGTAAAAAGCCTAGCCCCAATTTCTTTAATCGGCTGCTCTAGCCAGCAGATTTTCACTGTAGGGTGAAATTCAGCCCTGTACTGAGGGTCAGTACAAGGTCAGCACTTAAACCATAAAATAGGGCTTAAGTGGTAAATAGAACCTCTGTTCAGGATTATATTTCACCCCTCCAAGGACTACAGTTCATATGAAAAGCGAGATTTACTCATATCACAGACCTGGATGTAGTGACATTATTCAAATAATACCTTATTCCAGAAATAATCCCATTGGGTGAGATTGTGCCACATTTCTTAGCGGTACATCCCAGAAATCCAATACAGGAGCAGACTATTCCTAACTGTACCACACCAAAACATCCCACAGTCTGCTCCCAGGGTTAATAGCAAAACCTCCCTATATCGCAACACTCAGAAATGCCTTTTCCCCAGCGTGCCCCTCTCACTGGTTACCCGGGGGCTTTAAGAGACTTTTACAAGCAGTAGTAAAGTGGGAAGGACAACACACACCATGAGACTGGTTTTGCAGAAAGAGAGTTGTCCTGGAGACGCTCGGGGAATTCCTCAGTTATTTCACAACCTTCCAGATTTTACCTGGTTTGCAGGGGCTGGAATAACCGTTACATGGCTTGTACTTTGGTTTCAAGGAGATTATTCTCAGCAGAGCATTCTGATCCAACACACATCCTGTGTTTAGGGAGCTAAATGACATTTTTAGAATTTCTTTCTAAAATCTCAGAAGTCATTGAATGCAATTTTACATACACCCTTGGACACTTGCTTCCTGAATTTTGCTGACTTGCATCCAGAAGCTTTTTTCACCCTTTTCTTCCAGCCTGAATTAAGTCATTGGATTGAAAAGCTTTATAGAAGACTGATAGCAAAGAAATACCTCTCAGGTTCATGTAACAGAAAATGCCAAATGCTTCTAAGATGAATGCTGTAATCCAAGCAGACTGCTTCCAGATAAGAACCACAAAAAAAAAAGCGCACATTTAAAAACTGATGACAAGGATCCCAGGGGACTCAAATTCCTGCAAGATGCCTTGTCAGCTTCAGAACTATGACCAAATGAATTAATCAAGACAACCCTTCCTTTAAGTTGTAAAACAGCAGATTTAAAGACTCTCTTCCAATGGAGAGGGAGTATATGAAATCTGCAATGGTCCCAGCTCACCACCCCTAATTATAGTTTTATAAACTGAGTGGTCCTTGATCTTTGAACTGGAGGGTCCTTGGAGATGTAAGACTTTGAATACTGCCACGAAAGTGAAATGAACATACAGTAAGGACAGCGGTACTTCTCTAGTTGATAGGGTCAAGTTTAAAGTTGCAGTTCTATACTGGATATTGACTGTAAAAATATAAGTGAAGGTTTATTTAGGTTTGATTGCCTTAAGTGAATTTGTTCCACAAGGGAAGCAAAAAGTCTCTTTCATTCAACTGCCAATGCCGGGGAAGACCTGAAGATGTTGTTTCATTCACCCCTGGAAGTTTTCCAGACCAATTCTGTTCTTTGCTGTACTTGGGCAAAATATTCATAGTTTTGCCCTCAGTTGTGTCAGTAGAGCAAAACACAGAATAACAATATAGATGCTCATTACTTGTTGATTTTCCCAGCAACATACATGTTAGAGCAGAATCCACGTATCCCAGGGCCTCCATAGTGCTTCCGACTTAAGACGGCAAACTGTGGTGCATGGAAAATCTGAGCCTAAGGGTCAGTGTCATAGCAACAAGTAATTCCATTAAAGCAACGGAGCTGCACTGACTTTCAAAAGGTTAATTTGTCCCAGTATGTTTAAGAGATACCTGTAATCATCTTAGGGCATCAATGAGGCAGGAGGAATGAAGCAGTATGTCTTACTTTTACCACTTCAGTTCACAGGGGGAAGGGTCAAATGCCAAATCGGTCTCCTAGATCTAAGGTAATAGAAGCCAGAAAGGTACCTGTACTAAACAGAATAACTAACCCAGGTGATAAAGAAAATTCAGTACTAAAAAACAGTAAGTATTTCAGAAGCTTCCAAATTTTTAGTGTTTGATCGTATATCTGCTCCCTATTAGGGATGACATTGGCATTATATTCCAATACATGTATCACACTCATGGAGTCATTTGCTTCTCTTCAAGATGGAAGTGGAGCCCAATGTTGGTGTCTTTAGTTAACTTTACCTTACATTTCTGAAAGCTGAAAAAATGTTTGTATTCCTTCTAGTCTGGAGTAATGCAAATGGCCTCAGGGTTATTATCAGTTTCTTCTAGAGGGATACGGTAAGACCTTTGAATCTAATTGGGTATTGGATGTTTAAAAACTATGAAAACCAGACATTTCAAACCTATTAATGAGCATTTAGTTAGTTTATAGAACTTTCAATACCTTGATAGAAATCCCATCAAAACAACCACTATGCAGGCATGATTTACCCTGAGCTTAAAGGCAGGATAATCGTGGGTGTAAGCAGCGCGGTGTCAGTTTTCAGAAGGCATTTTATAGGTCTGCAAGATTATACACTGATATGTAGAGCCAGACTGACAGTCACCTAGAGGTGTAACAAAATCATTACTATTGGAGGGGTTCAGTGAAATGTTTAAAGATAACTAAATTATGTAAAAAAGTAAGACTCCCCTCTTCTCACTGAAGATTTGTAATCATTCCCCAAAGTACAACTGCTTCTAAGCACTCAAGAAGTGAAATAGCTGGGCAAAACCCTGGGCATGCTGGCTGTCTGTTGCCTACAAAAGATGTTACAGGAAAAGTTTAGAGAAAGAACAAAAATGGAATATTCATTGTTTGTTGAGGAATTCTTTTTCCATTTATTTTTTAAATAAGCATTTAAATCTAAATCCAAAGGGAAAGATACTTAAACATGAAGAGTGACTGCTCTAAATGTCCAATAAGAAGATACTGGACATAAAAACCATATCAGAACAGCTTAGTGATTAGTGAGTAGTTCTGGGTTCAGGTTCCAGCTAAGAGCACATGATTGTATGAGAGGACTCAAATTCACACCTTCCAGAAGAAAGGTTTGGTCCCCAGCTATCAGAGACTCTGTATAATATTGCGGTTTGGAGATTCTCAAGTGTCTATGTCTGGATAGGCTACTTAGAGTTTATTGCTCCAGAGGGAGAGGAAGAGACACTACAGCCCAGCAGGTAGGACACCTGCATGAAGGACAGAAGATTCACTCTAGTTCCTACTAGAAAGAATATTCAGCTATCCAGTACAAAGTGGAAAACCTTTGACAGGTGGTCTCAACACCCTGCTGAGAGCAGGCAGAGACGGATTTGAGCCTGGGCCATGTCCAATCCACCAGCTGCTCTCACCAGCAAGGATCCCCCTTGCATAGATGGGAAGGGACTAGAGCATCTCCTCCTGCCCCGTCTCAGGAGCAGTGGCTGGCAGAGGTGCCCAACGCAAGTGGAGCAGCCATAAGTATATCGGGGTGGTCCTTCATCCCACTCCTGCCGGTAGTTTTCCTACTCTTGTTTCCTCGCCTCTCCTATCAGCTTATTGCTCCCAGTTACCCAGTCATCTGCACGTGCTGTACAGAAGGTTGAACCCAGGACTCTGGTGTCTGCTGGGCAGAAGGGCACATGCAAAAATCAGGTGCTGAAGCCCTCAGTGTCAGCCAGGTTTCTTTATAGCTCTTACTTCAACTGAGGTTCCTATCTTTGAAGAGAATTGCACGAGGCCTCTTTACCACCTAAGTGATATTTAAGTGATACAGAGATCTTTGCTATCCCCCTAAACTAAATTAATTTTTATTTGAGACGAGTAAGTCTCTTAGGGTCTCCTGATTATATAGTCTCATTCTAATTTCAGTCTTTAATCTGAATAAACACGTTAGAAAAATACAGACACAATTAACTTAATCATAAATTCAGATGGATTGTTTATTATCTGTCTACTTAATGTGCTTATGATTGCAGCAGTTAAACATGATAATGTTTTCTTCTCTCACACATAAATGAATATACACAGTACAGAAATATGTGCAGGAAGAAAAGCTTTGCCTGAATATGTCAGTAGGCTCCAGAGATAGAGAAGTAGATGCACTGCTCACTGTTGTGCTTTACAGAAAAACACAAACATTGCCATGATAGTGTTGAGACATCTGAGAACTGATTACTGACAAATTATCTTGTTCTTGCTGAAATATGCCTACATGTAGTTTCAAAAGAAAGAAGATGCTATTGCAGCAAAGATGCAGATAGGAACAACATTCTTTTGCTGTACCACTGCACCTGTAATTTAAAAGCAGAGGTGTAGATTTTGGATAAATAAGATCACTTGTGTTCTTCAGACTAAAATACAGGTCAAATCAGTATCTTCCTGCTGAAGCAAACTCAGACATGGGATTTACAGAGAAGAGTTTTCTGCTGTGTAATCTTCATAAAGATAGTCGTCTTAAAGGGTTTAACCCTTTTAACACCAAATTGTCTGTTTTACTACACACCCATGACAGCTAACACGTGCCAATCACGTATCCACAAATACTTGGATGCCAAAATTAGAGTTGGAATATGATTCTTCTTGTAAATAATTATTTCAAGCATGCATTCAGTAAAATTAGTGATTATTACTCAGATGGGCTTTTTTCTCTGTCATTAGACTAATTTTTTTAATGGCCACATAGTATTCCACAATGAAGTTATATTTGGCTTTGGAGTATTCAAGTTTTAGCTAAAAGTTTAAAACACACTACACTCTTTTCCCCCCAAACAAGAATCATTTATCATTGTTGTTGCCTCACTCTTGGTTCTCAGATAAAGCAGCCTCAACTGCATGTTCTCATTATGTACCACTAAGGCTAAATTCAGACCAGTGTTTCCTATCTCTAGCCTTCCTGGAGTTTCTGACTTCAGTATGTTGACAGTCAGAAAAAGGGTCTCCAAAGTTAACTTCACTCTCTTAACCCATGCGTCATGCTGCTTTGCATGACACTTACCATTACTACATAGACCTTAGAAATAAATTCAGAGAAGGCCTAGAAAAACAGAGCACATCCTCAGGTAATTAATACAATTTTGTCAGGCTGCTTCATGCAATATACTTCTATGAGACTCTGTTCTTTCAACTTTCTTCCTTGTGAGCTACACTCGCTCTGCACACTTGTTGAATACCAAAGTAGTCAATATTAAACTAAATCACAACTTCTCTCTTGTTGGTTAACAGAAGCTTAATACACTGGTCAATCCATGCTACATGTAAAACAATTCTGAATTTGACTCAGGCCAGGTTGAAATGTAGTGCCTTCTATGAAAACATCACCTGTGTTGACTGCTGGTCCTAAGTTTACATCATGACTGATACATCAGTCAGTATTCCTGACTGAAAATAGTACTTGGGCAAAGGGGAAGAAAGAGGAAGATAAAATAGTGGATGAAAGCAAATGTAAACCTCTTCACTTTCATTCACAAAATAGTGACCAAATGTATTGTCATCTTCAGATATTTAAAATGTTTATTATTTTTTTTAAAAATTCTGTTGCTATTACAAAACAAGACACATAAAACCTCTAGCATAAAGTATTTGAAATATGTCTATTTCAGCTAAGCTATGATGGGCTTTTGTTTCTAGTTTGTTTATGATTTAAAAAGCCTGTGAGCTTCAGGTAGATATTCACTTTGGGCAACAGAAGTTTCAGTATCTTATTTCTAGCAGAACAGCCAGAGCTATAGTGACTCTGAGTTTCACTTATTGTCACTTCTAGCTGGAAAAGCCATTCCTCAAGGTGCCTACCAGGGGCACTGCCCACCCAGAGGTGGGCTCTGCAGACATCCTGCTGAACCCAAGAGGGACCTCCACAGAAGTCAGTCAGCTTTCGGTCAGGTTTTGGTGTGCTCATTTTTGGCACTGCTCATGGAGCGTTTGCAGGCGAGTAACAGAAGTGAAGCAAGCAGCAAGGCAGGTGCTCTGAATAATATTCTTATTATGAAGATGATGTGCTATCAAGAAAGGTTTTCTGACATTATATAAATGCACATGGCCTGGCTTTACCTATGTTTCTCCAAAAGCTCATTCCACAGATGGACACCCTGAATTCAGAAGATTTTCTCTCATACTCGGTTCCTAACACTGATCAACGCTGTCCCAGCAAAGCTGGCCGTCACTAGGCAAAGAAAGTACAAACAGCAGTGGAAGTTCCCCCAGCTCTCGCTTGGAGGGAATCACCAACAGTTGTAGAAGGATAGTACAGTCTCCATGCCTTAAATTTTTTTCATGAAAAATAAATAAAATAAATAAACTAAGCAGCGGTTTTTACAGTATGACACAGCAGTATTACTTGCATTAGGCCAATTTACCACTTATGATAGCAGTAATAGCACTAAAAGCCAATAAAAGCGGTCTGTTTGTTCAGAGATTGGCTTTTATGGCTTATTCTAAATATTATCAAGTGAATCAAAAGCTGTCATTATAGTGTCTAAAAAGCCTTCGTACCTTGTAAGCAAACAGTGTGACTTTGACAAATAATCATTAGTATGCCTGTGTGAGACCAGGGCTAAAAAGAGAAAGAAAAAGGAAAACCCAATATTTCACTTTACATAAGTCATTAAGATCATTTCAGTTAAATTTCACTCAAAATAAAACAGTTTTATATGTAAAATGCCATAGTTTTCCCAAGTTGTTTTTTTTAATCTATGAATATACTTTTTCATAAAACAAAAACTTGTCAGATAATAATTGAACTACAATAATACATTCTCATCAGCTTTGGGAAAACAAGTGATGCACATGTATCTGGGTAGTGCCTTTTGGCCAACATCTAACCTAACTGGTCCTCGGCTCCCATCCTGCTTGCCAGAAGCTGCGACAAGCACAGCACCGCTCCCCCTCTTTTCACTTCCCAGGAGATGGTATGCTCCTATAGAGCTGGCAGAGCTCCTGTCTCATACCTGGCTTGTTACTCTTGCAAGAAGCTCAGGGGAGCAGAGCCAAGGCTTTGGCAGCTCTCTGCTGCACTCCACCCACCTCCTGCCCACTTGGATGTGAACAGGGGGGTCCAGAGAGAGAACTGTGCAGGGCAGACATCGAATATATAGGATTTCCTCTTTCCCAGTATTCCTTGCTTCTGCCCAGCAACACTAGGGCAAGTCCTCCTCAAAGCTGCACAGCCCAAGTCACTACCATTTGCCATTTCTAGTCTTTAATCCTCTTGAATGGCACTGCCCAGAGTGCAGTCACCAGCAATGGCTTGGGATGAAGATCTGGGCTTACCACTGGCTGCCTAAGACAGCTGTTACTGGCAACATTGCAGGGATTCACATGTAACTTCCTGAGATGGTTGAGTTTGAGAAAGGATGGAGGCAAAGAGACAGACAGGAGAAAACACCCTTATTACTGCCCTTGTACTGTCACATCAGTATCCAAGATTGCTTCTTCATGCTCTCCTGCTGCATAACCTGATAGAACTTACAGATGAGTTACTAAAGGTCACACAACCGCAGCTGGGTAGCCCTGCTGTGTCTATAGAAGTGCCCTCATATCTTTTGGAACCCTGTGGGTAGGCATTATCTGAGCTACCTGGAGAGAGGCTAACATGGACAAGGTGAAAACACAGCAGGAACTTCAGGACATCATCTGGCACTGGGATGACTCCATGAGAAGGGTGAGCACACCACCACATAAAAAAGGTAGGTACTGGGAAGGTTGAGTATGGATTATACAACAGTTCTGGCTCTATAATCAAGACTTTTCTCAATTAAAGTATCTGGACTGTTAAAACATTAACTGGACTAACAGTAAAACCTTAGCTGCACACCCACTGTGCACCCTTTCTTCCCACAGAAAGATTTTTCAGTGCAATGTCAGCAAGAGGGTTTGGGAGCCCCAGTTATTCTCAGCACCCTACAAGAGTCTGGCCTTAGGTCTTTGAGCCACAGTGGTTCCTCAGCCCCCAAGCAAGCCGCAGCCACTTCTTAGCCATGCTGGCAGACATCCAGGCTCTGAACTCAAGACCAGGGTATGCAACCATGGCAAGAGCCTGGGATAAACTATGTGCCTTTTGCCAGGCATGGCCACCTGTCAAGTCTCATGCATTGAGTGCAAGCCTTGGGCAGTTGGCTCAAGCATTCATGCTCCCACAGCAAGCACTGTGTCTCAGTGAGTTTTCTTGCCTATTGCTATTTACAGGTTTTGGGGCCCCACTGGAATGGCAAGCTAGCGTGCTTGCAGTTGATGGCGTTATGTGATACATTGTGCAGCTGCACAGAGTGCATGGGCTAGCAGAAACATGTGGTACTGCTCTGCCAGGGGAATTATTCCCCCAACACAGTCCTTTAAGGGCCACGTGCATTTTGCAGGCAATTTATGTGAGCAGAAAACCAACAGACCTCCCATTCCAAGCTTCTAATTTCTTTGGCTATTTTTTCCATAGATTAGAGATCTTTCCAGAAACACTACATTAACAGTAAGGTAGGAAGATCCCAAGTAGAAAATGATACACCAGATTTTGTCTAAGGCACCCAAAAGCATGTCAGGAAACCTGTTAGAATCCTCTGCATGCTTGCATTTATCCAAGAATCAGCATATATAATTCTATAAATCTATACCAAATAGAGTTTCTTCCCTAAAAATACCCACTAAATTACGGGTTTGATCATTTCAACCCAATGAGTGAAAGAGTAGGTAAGAACAGTTTATCTGCTCCCAAGAATAAAGGGACTTTGGTCCATTTGAATCTCCTCTTTCAGGCAGAGTGTCTATCAACCACTGAGGTCCCTTCCAGACCCAGCACACAAATTGTTCATCTGCTTTACTGTGCCCAGGCATAAGCTGGTTCAACAGAGGGTCAATAACCGAGGCCTAGAGAGCATAAGCTGTTGATGGAAATTAGTAGTGCCAGTGTTACTCTTCTGTTTCCACCAACGGTATTTTGCAATACTGATTTCAGTCTCAAGCATTCCTATAAAAGGGTAAGAAAAGATTTTATAAGCACAAAGTTTCAAGTGGTTTGGCCTGTTTGCTTTTCATGTCATGGATCTGCAATGCATGTATTCATCACATACAGTTCTCCTGTATTATTTTTCCCAAGGGTTCAATCGCCCCATACTTTAGCCCCACCTTCATCTGTCACATGCAAATTCTTTATTATTGCTGAAGAAAATCAGAGCACAGGACTATGCGCAACCAGAAATAACCTATGAAATGCTGACAAAAATCAAACATATGATTCTTTTGACCAAGATTTCAAGAGTGAAGTCACTAGAATTACTCGTATGTTTGAAGTTAGGCTTGTGCTTAGTTGTGTTCCTGAATCTGCTTCTGATAGAAGAAGAAGATGAAGAATTCCTTGGCCTAGATTAGAGGCCACATCTTGGGTATAATGTTGCCCTGTTTCTAATTGCTAGCATAGCTCAGAAACTGTATCCTTCCCTCCACCTGAGAGACCACCTGGAGAAATACATTTTCTCCTCAAACTTTGCACAAAAGCCCAAAACTTGGCTTTAATGTAATACATATTTTCCTTTTTTCCTCCCCTCTAATGAGACGCATTGATATTTTTACCTGCATGTACTGCGTTTTGTTAATGGGAGATTTTTCAAGCACTGTGTGGTAATGGACTGTGGGATAGGGGATTATATATTTAATATTCTCAAGAGCACTGTGTAGACCATACCAATAAGTTACAAGCAGGCTGGTAGAACAGGGTTTGAATTCTGGCAGGAGATCTCTTCCAAGCTTGCCTGTTAGGCTGCGTTCAGCCCTGCTTTAAAACTTCATGCAGACTGAGCTATGGTTGTTTTGGTCAACAGTGCTACAAACAGGCTGCACCCTGCTCTGGGTCACTCATGCCAAAACTGGGGTGACCTGGTGGCCAAGGAGGAGTGCTTCCAGCAGCTGACCACTATGGTTTGTTGCACAATATAGAAAGAGTTCCTATATCCAGAGATAACAGCACAAATTGTTAGTCATGGTATGATTCCATTGACAGCAAAAAGCGCTCTCTCCCCATGGAGGTTTATTTATACACAGTGATGTCTAAATCTATCTGTGTGTGAGTTTACACAAGCATGCTACAGTCAAATACATCCTCACCTGCTCTCCTGCCACAATAGGTCGGCCTAGATTTTTCAGTGTGGTGGCTTTTACAGAAACGAAAGGCATTTTTCGCACAACTGAAAGACTGTCATTTTTAGATGAAAAAGCCTGCTTTCACCCCCAAGGGAAAGTTGGAGAAAGTTTCATGGATTTGCCCTTTGTAATATTCCGATTTGTCTGCAGTAAGAGGAAGAAATAAAAACTAATGGAAAGAGACATTCTTGGATCAAACCTGAATACTTCCAAGAATGCATTCACAGACTGTACTCAAACACTTAGAAGAAACAATTGCTAGGTCAAATGATTCATAAAGTCCAGCTTTGCTCAGGCAAGTTATATTTACCTTTAATAATCAGGTTAAAAAAAATGACAATTTTTGACTTTTAATTTGAGAGTCTCAAATCCTTTTCAGTCATTAACAACTAAAATAGCCTATTCGCTCCATGAAAGTGATTAACAGGAGTGGAGGTGAAGTAATTACTTAGTGTGAAATGAATTCTTTCCTAGATTTGGACATTGGGACAGGAACATACTCTGCAGCAAACCAAGAACAGTTCAGATCCCATCTTGGGATTATTTCATCTTCCCCTATGCCACCAGTTATCTTGAAGAACTGAGGCATCTTACAGCTTCAGACAAAGTAAACTTTTATACGTAATGCTAAATTAGATACACTAATGCTTAGATATTCTAAATATCCAGCTTTCTGGGTAGCTGAAACCCTTGACTGTGTTTGCCAGTGCCCAACACGTCTTAATGAAAATGAGCTCTGTGTATTTCCAAGAAAAAAACAGAATTGTAATGCTCAAAATTAGTAGCTGTAGACATGGTAAAGATCAAAGGAGTGCCATTGCCTTTAATGACAGAACGGGTGAGCCCTTAAAAATGCCATTACTGAGTTATTAGGACCTGGCTTTGCCTGATTCTGTCTCATTTTCTAGTATTTGCTTTACTACTCTTCCAAAAAACCAAAGTGGTAGCACTTTTTTTTTTTTTTGGCCTGCAATAGCCTAGTTTGTGCAATGCCAGCCTGTTCAAAATCTTCCATTTAATTTTATGACTGTGGTCCTAGAATTGGTTTCAAACCAGCTAAACTTTTGCTCCAGAAAATACAACACTCCTGAGAGAGCAGATGCTAACAGGCTTGTACATAAGTTTTAGGAGGTCCCATTCCAGGACTGGCCACACTGACCTTCTCCCATTGATGTCCCACTGGAATGCAGGTTGTGTGTAAAGTTAGAACTGGATCCTGTAAGTAACTCCAAACCCTCAATTCCCTTTGACTGTGAGGAAAGTGACAGTCATCATCAGCCAGGTACAACACTGGAGTTATTGACATGGAACTTGCCTTGGAATGTATGTAAATTTACTCTGAAGTTATTTAGACAGCTGATTTTCAATTTTCTTCATCTATGTTGTCCATAATGTACATCATAAAATCCCTATTTACCCTATGGTGAAGGCTATCTAAACTATGGCTGGATAAGAGGTCTATTTGCTTTGTTTGAATAGTGCAAGCTCTCCCATATCCAATGACTATTGGAATTATTGTGCGATATTTTTAGCTTAATACATATTAATTTGTAATATATAAAACCATTCAAATAAATAATTGTGCAGACTGAATAAAAAAGCAATTTAAACTTCCCCCCCAACTGGAGACATTTTTTACAAATAGTTCTTTTAAGTAGTCTTAATACTATCTCTTTAATATTGCCATTAAAATTCACCAGAGTTCAAGAGCAGAGCAAATTTACATCTGTTAAAATAATGGAATTGACACTGATATTACATCATTGCTATTTTAAATAATCATTCTTCATAATTCTAACCTACTTGCTTTAAGTTGCAAATAAATGGCTTGTTCCTACTTTCATCAAAGTCGATGGCAAAACTCCCTTTGGCTTTCCGGGAGCAGCACCTAGCTTTAAGGATGGGGAGGCCTCTGGTGATATGTGGTGGGGTTTGACTACATTCACTAATGCAGCAAAGAATAAATCTCTCTGAAGGAAAAATTACTGAGGACATTTCTATGAACTGCAGTCAGATGGGATAATTGTACTGGACTAGCCTGTTCCCAAAAATCAAGAAACTCTATAGACTATGCTGAATTTCAAGGGAGTTACAGTTGTTCTGCTTAGTTTCACAAGAAAGCAACATTTTGTACAGGTGGTTTTTTTGCCATTTTAGAGCAATTTTGTGGTTTTTTCCTTCCTTAATATTTTGGGAGAGATTGTTTGAAGAGAAGTATAATGGCAACACTCATAAATTCACCTTCTCTTGGGAGAACATTAGAAGTTTCACTGAAATTACATAAGTGTTCTTCTATGAAGAATTCAAACTGAACCTAAAGAAATTAAAAAGATACATTATACACAGCTGGAAAGCCACCTAGAAAATTAATCCTCTCCCCTCATCACAGAGGATGAAGGTTATCACTAAGACTATTTAAAATTGGAGAAAAATATGCTTTTTACTACCCATTTAACACTCAGAAGAACAAAGTTTGGTACCTGGCTATTCCTAGGCTGCCTTTGTGTTCTTCAGAACAAACAAAAAAAGGAAAAAAAAAAAATCAATGTGCATACCACTAGCTTATCATGTGTCAAATCATCACAAATCAGTTACTTACACAGACCTCAAGTTTTCAGGGACAGAAATGTTTCAACTGTATCTGCACTGAGCATTTAGTCTGACAGATTTCTGGCCATGGCAAAAATCACCAGTCACTACAGTTAACTTTCTGCTAATGCACTACTAAAATATGTTGAACATTTATTGAAGAATAACCACCAGCTGAGTCTTAACCATAATTTTGCACTGCAGCACAGGGCCTGTTAGATGTTACCTGTGAGCCAGAGAACTTCATTAGCACTATCGTAAAAGCTAAAGCAGAATCAATCCCTAGTTCTGTCATCACTGACACTGCCTATTATAAATAAAATATCTACCAAGCCTCAGCAAATTTAGGTCCTAACTGAAGTGGCAATTGCCTTGGCATCTTTAAGAGTAATTAAGTTTAAAAATACCCCACACATGAGAAAAAATGTGACCCTTTAATGTGAATAAAAGCATAAGTAAGCAGCACCACCAAGAACAGGGAGGAAACACTGAACTATTCCAGAAAAAAATCAAGTTTTGAAGAACCCACAGCGCTGCTTTACTCCACTTGGAGTTACTCATACCATTACATTTCTTTCTGCTTCCACAGCAGGACACCTACCATTATGCTTATTTGGGAAAAGAAAATGAAAGTAGCTTCCATGGTAGGGAAATATCTTCATGCAAGGAAGATTAGGCAATGCTCTGCCTCAGGAAGTGTTTTAGGCACTGTCACTTGATGGTGTCCAAGACTACATGAGAGGGAAAACACCCAAGGGATTAGCCTACAGAAATACTTGTGTGATGCAGGCTGGGACTAGCTGAACTAGGAGGTCCTTTCCAGATGCATCATTATGATTCTTTTTGGCACCATTCCTCAGCCTTAAAATATACCACCTTCCCCCCCATGCCAGTAGCCCTAACACAACGTGATGTCTAGTGCAACTCAGCCTTCAGAATAGCCTTAAATCACACAGCAAACCAGTGCTGTGCCATTAAATAAGTTACAAATAAGGTTTTTGTAAGCAATTTACTTATTTGTGGCTTTCCAACCATGCTAATAGAAAGAAACAGCATATACCTGACATAGAAAACCAGTTGTTGGCAGAACCCTCATCACTGGGGGGAGGAGGAATATCCAAATATGTCTGTCTATCCCTATCTAATCAACCATATATATTATGGAGACTATTTTTAGATTATAAATGTATAGTCTAGATTCTTCATTCCAACACTATTATTTTCTCTTCTAACACTAAAACCTGCTTATCTGAAGACTTCATGTAGCTGCAGAAGCCTTCATGGGAAGAAATATGTTCTCATGTCATCTATTTTTGGCTTTCCGTGCCGTGACAACGGAGGCTGGCCTGGTGTTTCTATATATGAACGCTTCTCAGGTAGCAGAACAGCTACTGCAGATTGGCTGGCACCTGCTCGAGGATGAGGTGAACAGAAAGTAAAGCAAAAGTATTTTTGTTTCATCGAGAACATCTTGGCCAGACCATATTTGCAGCAGATAAAAACTGAGGAAAGTGTAAACTGATGGGGAATAGAATCTTTTATTATTTTGGGAGTATGAAATGGTGAAATCAGAGTTCACAACTTGAACAGGTTTAAGATGGAGTGGAACAAAAATGGCAGGTGCTGGGGAGAAATAACAATCTCAGGGTAAGTATTTTCAAAACCTGGTAGTTATGTTTTGCTAGTTCTAATCTTCTTTTAATGAAATAACTTCTGAAAAGGGAATATAAAAACATGGAGCCTGAATGCCAATAGAAACATATTGTAAGTATGATACATCACCAACAAGTCTACTGCTTCTGGGTTAAGAAAAAACCTAATGCACTTAAAAGAATCCTCTTTTGCTTTCAAATACTTTTTTTGAAATATCTGACTCTGAGCGGCTATTAAGAGAAACTAATTATGATTTGATTTTTAAGGGCCTGGATTTTCTCTTACATGTATCATTCTAACTCAGGAGTAAGCCCATTCAAGCAAATGAGATGAGGTTGGTGTGAACGAATAAGTGTGATCAGAAGCAGGCCCTAAGATATTTATGGATGGAGTGAGTCATTCTTGTTCTGGTTGGATGATTACATCAGTGGAGAATTAGTCTATCATCTTGCAGAGCCTGAGACTCCTTTCTCTTACATCACCATACATCAGGAAACATTGTGTGGAGTTCACCAATATTTCACTAGCCTAAAACCAACAAGACTGAAGAACTGAGCCCACAGCCCCAATCCCCTATGCAGTTGTATATTGGCTACAGAGAAGCTGCCCCCCATTTAAATCAGCAGATCATCTGGTCTTTCTTCCTTCGTCTGTTTACCTACTAAGCCTTTCACGTAAGTTATTTTAAGACCTGTTTCTCATTTAAAATATTAAGTAACTGTGGTCATAAAAAGCACATATTCTTTTTCTGGCATCACATTCAAGAAGTAACTTTTCTTCCATCAGTCTCCAGTGACACATCTACAGAGATGTTAAGGAGAAATTGAATAGACAAAGTAAATTTGACCCCTCAGACTTCCTCTACACCAAAGGCAGTTCTGAGAGAAATCTTTGGCAGTCCAAGTCTCTGAGCATTTTGCAAAAATTTCTGTGTCAAAGTAAAACAACTATGCCAGACCCAACAATATTATTCCCTTTTTAGGCACACACCAGGTTTGGTGGTGCTAGAACAACGTGTGATCCACCCAGTCTTACCTCTAAGAATAGGCAATACCCGCTATTCAAGAAGCCAGCTCAGGAAGTGTTGTGGTGGGCTGCTGTGAGCATCTAGAATAGATTATGAGAGGAGAAAAAAAGCTGGGAAGTCTCCAGCAACCGTTGGAGTTCCTGAGAAGTTTCTCTTATGGCAATGACTTTAAGGCTAATCAGAGGCAGAAAACCAAAACGGCAACCTACAGATTCCCCAGACACCAAGTGTTTACCAGAAAAATCTGTTCCCCAGCCACGTACTCTCCCTGTTCTCAGTGGTTTCCACAGCCTCTCCCCTAGCAGACACTCTGCGCGCTTCTCACTTCTGAGAAACAGGGACGATTAAACACACCTTCAAAGTAGAGAAAACGAGTGTGGTTCCTTCTTGGATCCAGCTCGGCACCCCCTGAAATGGAGAATCACAATGGTGTTTTACACCAGTTCTTCATGCTATAGGCAACTCAGGCGTCGTGTTCTGCTGCTATACAGTGCCTGGCCAGACAGTGGTCCACCAAGGGCACTGAGCTGAAGAACACTAGATTTAAATAATTTCCAGTGCAGTTTTACTTCCTACCATTACACCTATTTTCTCAAGATATTTAAGCACCAAGCATTGCAGGTATCATGGTTTCATATTCATGTTATGCTTCGCTAATACCATGTAGAGTTACTCAGCATTAAGTGGTGTATTTTATCTTCTCCCACAAATAAGAGACATCTGCACCATAACATATCCTATAGGCAGCTCTTTTCATATCTAAATCCCAAGGATTTTTTTTTGGAAAAAAGATTATATATTTATTCAGAAATTAAATGAGATTAATAATTTTGAAAGCAATTTACAAATAGCAATCAGCCTCTGCAATGAAGGTCAAAAGAAAAAGGACACATTAGCAATTGAATATCTTCCCTCCCTTTAAAGTTTTAATACCGCATACCTGTTAATAATGGGAAATATCCTTCTTCAAGAGTAGCATTTTCAAAAATTGGTAGGATCCTTTTGCTAATTCTAATCTTCTTTTAATAAAATAATTTGTTAAAAAGGATTATAAAAAGCATGAAAATGGAATGCCAATAGAAATGTACTGCCTATACAATAAATAGTTAATGTATTTTCTAAATGAATGATTTAAAATAGCTATTAAAGTAAAGAGAATGAGCTTATGTTTTTAGTAATGACTTCTCTGCCTCAGAATGAAATCTGTAAATCCCTGATTGCAATTTCACATCCCAAAAGAACAAGCAGTCCTGGGACCGATGCTTATTGCCTTTATCATTAATACTAGCATACCACATATGTGATTTTTATATCACTAGTTTGAATATTTAGATTTATACTTGTGTATGATTTAAAATAAATCTCATACAGCTATTCTGTCACAAAAATAAAGCTCTCCAAGAAGGCTTTTTTGTATGTACATGCATACATGTATACACAGACTTTCAGTATAACTACAATTTTATTCATAAGAGTGCATAATGATTCAGGCTGTGATTGTTAATAAAAATGCATTTCTAACCATCAAATTTGAGTCTATTATTCTAAGTTAATTGCATTTGCCCTAAAGAGACTTGCGACTGGCTGTCAGCCTATTTGTGTCAGTTCCATTTTATTCATCAGTCAATCTTGTCTCCTCTTTTTTCACATCCCATATATTGATCAAATAGATTTGTTAGCATGCCTCTGCAGCTTTAAAAAAGTTTTTGTTATTTGTCAGGTTTATTTGATTACTACATTAGTTTGCATGTTATCTTAATTGTTATTTCAATAGGAAATAAATGCCCTTTGATAGTCCCACAAGATTCCCATTAAATATAATCCATATAACAAGTTAGTGGAGGGAGTGAATGTGGTAAGAAAATAAACACATTAAACCTATTTTAAAAAGGTGGTATTAATCTGCAGTTGTATTTTACTTGATCCAAAAGACAGGAATAGAAATAAGTACAGTGTGAAACAATTTTGATAAACATCAGTGCCGTATCATTGCATATTATGCTATGTATAAAATACTTTAAGAAAAAGACGTGCCATATAAAATAAACTGAGGTCATATCTGGAAGAGTGGGTTTTGTGGTTAAGTGTGAAATGGAACGATATTATATACAGCTTTAGACACTAAAAATTAGGCTAGAGAGGCTGAAAGCAAAGGCAGGTGGAAATGCTGTCTTACATGGGGCAAATTTTTGATAGGGAGGAAGAAAACAGCTTTTAGGAAGGTATTTATTGGAGCAAAAGATAACCATCTAAGCAGGTAGTTTCTTCCTCTGTAAGGATACAACTGTTTGTACAATAAGTAAAAGTTTAGCTAGCTTAAAAAATTGAAACAGCATCTTGTGCTCATTAGTCACTCAGTTTTGGTAATGACTTCATGAAAATACGATTTTTACCTCAGTCTTCTCAAAGGGGAAGGTGACGCAATCAGTTTTTCCATATGTGTGTCTCACAAACTTGCCTCTGACACTGCCACTATCAGCAAGACTACATAACCCTGGCTCCTTGCTTAACATTGAATCTGGGATCTCCCCAGCTGGTACCTGAGCTTACGCAGTGTCAGAAATAAGCACTGTGGGAAATCAGCAACAATGTCCCTACCATCTAATTTAAAAAAAAGATATTAGAAGTCCATGTGTTGTAAGACATAGAAGAATTGTTTCAATTAAAATTTTAGGAAGCTAAAGCTTGTGTTTTACCTGCATTTAAATACATTGACCAACTCCATAGCTTTCTGAAACTGAAATGTGAAATTACCAAAGTTTTCCAAATTTCTTGTGAAAAGCTAAGTTCTTTCATTTCTTTGGCCAGTATTAGTCTGTGTATTATATAACTTGAGTCTCCTAGAAGTTTGGTTTCTGGTCTGGGTAATTTATATTTTATCTGTAGCCAGCTAGAGGGACAGGGACACAAAAAAAAACACCTTCCAAAGAACAATTTGTTTACTGGCTTAAACTCTTCTGTCAACATGGGATGACTTGCCAGCAGGATGGGCTTGTCTCTTCCATTGATTATTGTAGGAGTTTAGGCCAGACTGAACACCTATCACACCAGCTACAGCTGGCATGATGGACACAACCCTAAGGGGAACCTCTCTTATAGCAGGACCATTTTTAAAAGCCTATACTTAGATGTGGACACTTGAAGTGTCCAAATCCTAGATTATTATTTTTCACCTGGAGCCTCTTTAACAGTATTTCATACCAAACAACCATGGGAAAGCTTCAGGTGCCCTAAAATAAAGCTCAAAATTGCCATTGTCCTAGAGCAGTTAGCAACACTCCTGCAATTCAGAAGCACACGGCGTGATGATAGTTTCAAGCTAAACTATTATGACCAGCTAGTATGGAATATAAACAGGAACAGATGAGAAGAATACAGCCTCAACATTTGAGACAACAAAGAAAGAGTGAAATGATTGCTACATAAAAGACATTTCAAAGACCTCCCAGAAAAGCAGGCATAAAAATCCCCAATAAAAAGGCTCAGCAAGAAAACTGTCACACCCCCTAATCCTCAGCAGACTTTAACAAGATGTTCACATGAGCCAGAGATTGTCTCCTTCCCCAGAAGACAAAAGGCACAGAAAACAATACTGTCTAGTATAGGATTAGGAGGCAAGAGATAGATAAAAAGGATTCCTTAACCTTACAATTAGAAACCCCTAGTCTCCAGCCAAAAGGATAATCAGAAACAGACTGCAAACCTGTGTCACAATAATTGCTGCATCTTTCTTTACTCTTTGAAAACTGATATATTTTCTGAAGATTTTTTTTTTAGTTTATCACCACCCCAAGAAAGGTTTGATGGCCACTTAACAAGACAACAGCCTTATTTCCCATTCTTCATATTTCCACCACCTCCAAGTAAAAATTGAATTACCAGTGCTTGTACCAACCTCCCAGTAAATTGTACAACAAAAGCAAAACTATGTAGTGCACTAGTCTTCTAACAAATTATCAGCTTACTGTGCCCTAAACCAGACACGTACACAGATTCTTCATGCCAAAGCTGGCATAAACATGTACTCTGATAAAAAGGAAACAGCATAGTTGTTATAACGAGCATCTTTAGCTTTATTTGGTATTACTAATGCCTTTAAACAGAAGGCAGGGTACTGACAAGAGTAGAAAACAGACTTGAAGGGGAGGAAATCTGCAGGGTAGAAAGAAACTAGTGTCCAAAGTTTGACCCTCCTGCTGTAGCTAACTAGTGACCATAAGCTGTAATAGCTGTAGAAGTTCGCTGCATAGAAATTTAAGACTCTTTCTGAAGCTGAATAAGGCATCCACAAGACATTAACAACTGCATTTACAGAGCATATATTAACTTACAGCCATGACTTCAGCAGCCAAACAATCACATATGATAAGGAACTATACATGTCCTCACTTTATAGGGGATCGAGGCACACGAGAATTAGATGGTTAGTGCAAGCACACATTGAGGGACAGTCAGGATTTAAGCAGTCACCCCCTCCAATGGATGCTTGATGCTTCTAGCCTTTCCCAGTCTTTCCAGTACCATCAGGAGGGGAAGAGTCAAACAAATTCTTTTCTTCTTCAGGTGCAGCATACTTGAAAACTATCACTCCACACACTTGTGATGCTCTCTGTCTATTGGACCTTAAATTTCCTGCCTTAAGCTAGCATTCAGCAGTCTTGTTCTGTGCCAGCTAGACACTACCTCAGAGCTGCCTCATTCTGTGTCAGATGAAATAATCCCTCTTTAAGTAAACTACTTGAAACCACTTAGAAAGACGTTGAGAGATGCAACCTTAACTGTTGTCATTTGTTATGGAAAGACGTAAACAAATCACACCTCCCAGAAGAATCATGGCTTGAAATAAACTCACAGAAAAAGGCACACATTTCTGTTCTCTTTTTAGTAAAGCTCAACAAGAGCATAAAGCTTTGCTTACACATACTGGCAGAAGTAAAGGGAGAAGAGAGTTATCTACAGACTTCTAAGTAAACTTTCTGGACCTCAGTCCAGATGGGAACAAGTAATTCACTATGTACGTCCTCAAAGCACGTAGCTAACAGTGTACCAGACAGAGCAATACAGGATGTGAATCACTGCAGGGTAGGAGTGGAGAGTAGTGTGGTCCACATGGTGGCATAATCAAGTTAATCTCTTCTCAGCCACACAGTGCCCCAGGGACTCCAGGTCTTGCTTGTGGCACGGTGCTGGAGACTCACAAGCCTTCTCCTACAAGCACACTTGTCCCCATGCCATGAGGAGCTTTGCCGCTGTCCTGCTGAAAGGCCAGCTGTGCTTGAATCAAGGGCCTGGAAATAGGCCCTTGGCACCCTGTCTGGTGTCTGATATTATGTCCACATCATATTTTCCTCATTTTATAAGCAAGCAAGCTTCTGGTTGCCACTATTACAAGCACAACTTGAGACTTACACAGTAGGCTAGTATTTTCCACAATTTGTGTCCAGATCCAGATTTACCAGAAAAACTGCAGAACATTATTTCTTTGAGCAACCTGTGTGGCACAAAACCCCACATCCAGTGGGATCACAATGCCACCCAAGTATTCAGCCATTTAGAAAAGACTGACATCTTCCTGACTAAGCAGAGAAGAAATGCATAGCACTACAAACACCATGAAGTTTTCTGCTTTGCAATCATTATTGATTTTGAGATACTCAGATACCAAGGTGGTCAAAGGCAGTGCAAAACCCAAATAAACCTAAAAGCATAGGAAGCATCGCCATGCCAAAACAGAAATATAAAGATGGGTAAGCTGAACTTGGACATCCACCATATCCTGAAACCATGGTTCAGAAAACTAGACTGTGTCTATTACAGTGGCTGTGTTTAATAACTTATTCTGCTAGCTTCAAAAACTGGAAGTCCAGCATCTTCATATGTACCATTGGTAGGAACAGGGATGTGATGAAGCACACAGTGATGAGGTCTGTTTTCAGGTTCATTACCAGCATTTTCCTCGGTTGCAATTATTTTAATGAAGATTATGCCTAATTAAGATTTTCACGATTTGGCATAGGAAGCAGATACAGTACCTGATATCATATGCCCTGAAGCCAAACATTTCCATCAGCTTTAATGGGCATTAGTATGGTCCTTTATGGATCAAGGCAGAGTTATTTCACTGATCAGGTGTGTGAAGACCACTCAGACATGAGCCACCAAAAAGACATAGGAAAAAAATTAAACTTTACTCACTCAGAAACTCATGGGTGAATGCTGCTTTAGAGAGTCAGGATCCTTAGGAAGTCTCTGCTCCTTTGGGTAAGAGAAGTTCTGTTGACCATATGAAAACTGCCTGTGTCCCCTGGCACGGGGGGGAAAAAAAAGAAATCATCTCAGTGAGAGGCTAGATGACACTGAATCCTTAAAGGGAAGAGTATCTCCCAGCTTCTATTAAGACCTGTTTTTTCCATACTTGAAGTCAATCAAAGGATTAAGTCTCCAGCCCCAGAAGCTTGACTTTTCTCTTTCCTCTGATAACAACGCAGTTTTGAGATGTTTACAAAACACTGGTGCCTATGTAGGATAACAACACTACCTCACCAGCTGAGGAGCATTTCCTGCTTATGAAGCCTTTCTCTCCCATTCTTGTTTTCCAGAGCTGGACAGCCCCATCCTACAGCCCCTTGGAGACTCAGGTAAGCCCCCCACCTTCTCAGCTCCATCTCCACTCCATACACAGCACCACATCTGTGCAACTACTGGTGGTGTGTTTCATGCAAGAAAGTGAGCTCAATTAATCTAATTCCATGGGGAAAGTGAGCAATATTTTTTGCCTTAATACTGACTCATCATCTGGGTCAGCCCATCTTTAAAATGAGACTATTATTTGTACTAATGACTTAAACATTTTAACATTCACTCAAAACAGCAGAACAACCATATAAGTGCTGTGCAGTGGACCAAGCCTACAAGCTTTTAAACATGAGGATAACAAGCTCTTAACCTCACAACCATTTTCTTATGAAAGTTGAATAAGAAAATTAAATAAGAACCCCAAAAAGTGCCAGCCTATGAGCCACACAAAACCTATTTGTTTCAATTTGCAGGATCTTAGAGGATTACTTTGGGCTCAGGCAACCCCCAAACTGACACCTAGGACACACAAGAACAGCTGTTTCTACACCTTACCTGGAGAACAACCATGACATTGTTGCTTTCTCTTACCTTAATTTATCTGCTGAAGAGTGAGGAGGAGGAGGAAGAGGAGGAAGGCCCATGGCCTCCTCCCTTCCCAGCTGAGGATGTTTTCCTGAATGAGGGTTCTCAAACCAATCCATACCACCTGAAAGACTTTTGAAAGGGGAGAAACACCAATTTATTTGCTTCCTACTCAGCCACAGCAGAAGTAGGTTGTGCTTATCTGCTCCCTGTACTTCTGATGATGACCTTTAATTGGAGAGTCCCAGTTGGCTCCAACCTGAGAGACCTCTCGAATTTTGGCACTGGCCCTCAGCAATCCTCATCATGACCATTAATTGCAGTGTTGCTGATTAGAGGGTAAGCACACCAAACTCTGTAGCACCCACAGGCTGAGCTCTTCCAGTAATGATGAGCTGGCTTTGTTAGCGACCACCATCTAAAAAAGTTTAGAAAGCACCATGCCCCCCATTAGGACCTTTTGTAATGGGGCATCCAAGACCTCATTGTTGCAAGCAAAAAGCCTGCACCCAGCATCTCGGCATTTATTTGTACTGCAAACACACATGATGCAAACTTTCTCTGCTAGTTAGAGGACACTGCTGGGGCTTTGGTAGGCAAGGTCAAGACAATATTAGTCTGCTCTGATAAAGCATGAGGAGGTAAATCATTCTGTGCAACTCAGAAGTCATTCAGATGGTACTTTTGGCATTTTCTCCCCCTGCTTTTGTTCTGTCAGTCTGAAGAGAACAGCTCGTGTGATGTAATTTAGAATGGAGCTTTTTTAAAGCTTTCACTCAGGAAAAGCTTCAGGAGCTCTGGGGGTATAGCTTAGCTCCGAGAAATAGAAAGAAAGCAAGTTTGCATTGACAGCTTGATCCCAGAGAGAGGTGGCTGCCTGCTTGTCTAACAGGTCCTCTGGGTCTGGATGAGGCAGAGACAGAGGAGCAGTCATATTAAGTGAACGCGCGCTGCCAATGTTAAAGGAACAATTACCATTATTCTGCATAGTTCACTGTTTGCTACTGCTATTTCCTTCAATAAAACCTCTTTTCACTTGCCAATTGGAGCTTGTCATGTAACAATATTTCTTATGCACAATACACATACTAAAATGCCCCTGTGTTTTTAATACATTTATAGTTGTTAACAATAGCGGTATAGTGACAGAAAAAATGTACTTGCTTTGAATACAAAATAGATTGAAAAAAGAACAAACCAGAGGCCCTGCTCTGAAGGATTCATGGGGGTTAGATTTTGCCTAATCTGTGTGTTCAAACAGTGACACCTCTTCCATTTCATTGACACCCACTTTTTCCTCTCAGGGCTTGGGCTGTGACCTCATTGCTCGGAGGGGGTTGCACACCTGAGCCTTGAGCAAAAGCTTCAGTGAAAGTTTTGATGTGAGGAAGCGTTGAGGAGAGGGTTGAGCTCTCACCTGCCCCCATGCCCAGGCAGCCCCAAGGAGGACTGAGAAGGGATGCCGCTCCTGGGGCTTTGGTGAGCTTGGTGCACCGAAAGTCACCCAACCAACCATCTGATCCTTGTACGTGGTCCACAGACGGGGGGGGAGCATGCTGACCTACCATCTAGCAACACCTGAAACGTCTGGTGTTCGCTGCACACATCCGACACTAGCGAGACTCCTGGGGAGTGCGGTTCCTTGCAAAGCAGGACAAACAGCTGGTGCTGGGGAGAGGCTGGCATTTCACCGAGGTTGCAGGAACTCTGCAGTTCTCCTCCGAAAGCTCGTACAATGAGGACATTGTGCTAGTACTGCACTTGCCAACATTACAAAGCCAGGTGGAAATGACCACAGGGAAGGTGCCACAGTGAGAAGAAATTATGTGTCTGCGCTTGTGAGCAGGCTGAACCTAATATTTCAGGCACCCAAATGAACAAGCAGCTGTTTGGAAACCTTTGTAGCACAGTCATGAAGGAAACTTTCTTCTGCCATAAGATTCATGTTTTCTAAGAACACTATTTTGTTCTGAACAAGTTAATATACACAGGAAAAGACATCTTGAGTGTTCCTGGGCTCTCCTACACTATCCAGGAATAGTGATAGACTGCGAGTTTAAACACATACTTCCACTGCACAGCGAGAGAAGTGTATTTAATACTGTGAGCAGAAACATTACCATGTTTGCCTTTGCCAGAGTAGGCAAGAGTGTACCATCCTAAAAGTAATTATTACATAATTAAGAACCAGTGGATGTCATCTGTGTGCCCCCAGAATAGATGTTCTGCATCTTTCATGTCCCCAGGAAAAAAATATTTTGTGAAAAGATGTATGCTATGATACATCTTCTGCTTCACATATTGCTAAGTGCTTTCTCTACAACTCTCTTTCTGAGGAAAAGAGCAAAGAAACCCAGAGAAGGCCACCATGTTGGAGGTTGTTTTGGAGCCTGATCTGTTGAGCTCCCTGGAAGTCTTTCCGTTGACATCTGCTGATACTGGATCAGGCCCTTGTGGAGCTAAATAAATGGCTTTCCAGCATGGTTTGACAAAGGCAGCTCAGCAGCACCAGGAGTGGTGCTCAGATGGCAATAAGATTAGTAACATTTGCACTAGAGGACAAGTCCAGCTCCCGATTGTGTTCCAGTATGGCATGCAGCTGAGAGGTCAAAATGGAAGTGTTTGCTAGGAAAGTCTCTAGAAGACATAAGACCCTCACAGATTGCCATTCGTTGTTGGATTTGAATCAAAGAAAAGCTTTCATAACTTTTTAGAAGACTTGGGGTTTTGTAGTCATGTATTACCACAGGCCAATTTACCACGAATAGAGCTTGAAGGACCATCTATGAGAAATGCTGCATCTTCTGTGATTTGCAGCTCTATTTGACTGAGTTTAAGCTGTTTGGATATATTTTAAGAATATATGTGGTTTTGATGGTGTTTACCCCCACCAAATCAAAATGCTGACAGCCTCAGATCTCCTCTGGCATTAATGCTGTGCAAGGACATCTTTGCAACCGTTTGTGTGTAATACCTGCTTTGGGAATAAACTCTTGGCACAAAACTTCAGTGTCATTCAGAAAGTGGCACAGTTGCCAAAGACCTTGGGACATGAAAGGAAGCCACTGTGCTGTCTTTTCATTGGAAAGTTCACAAATTCTGCCTAGAGATCCCTCTGATATTTTCACTTTTCAATAGACAGTGCTTACCAAAAATAAAACTGAGAATTTTAAGTGCTTTCCAAATTTAATGACACAGAGTTTAGGTTCTTTGTAATAAGCTCAGTATTTTCTGTTTTACATTATCTATACATTTCCCAAACTAAACAGAGTGAGCAATTGCACAAGCATTTCCATGGGTGAGACCTACCTTTAGTTACTGTGCCAGCATGTTAAATAAAGCCCTGTCCACTTCTGGCCACTCCATCCTGGTTAGGATTTTGTTTCTGAAACTTGATCATATTGGCAGACAGTCTTAACCGTGAGAGGGAGGAAGGAAGGCTGAATTAATGCCGCAGTGCTGTTGAGGCAAGGACTGTAGTAATAATAATAATAATAATAATAATAATAATAATAATAATAATAATGATGATGTTTCTTTTTTCTTTAATTGTAAAGGAACATGATCAATTCAGATAAGATAATGCATCAAAATCTCCAGCTTCCCACTCTGCAGTGAGGAATAAAGAGAATTTGAGAGGTTTGAGTTATCCCTGCCATACAACAAGCAGCTGCCCGTGAGCACCGGGATGGACCTGCCCCCTCCCAAATCCCTGCAGCCGGGGGAGGGGATGGGGACTGGCGTGGCTCTGTGGTGCCTGGGGTGACCTGCTGACGCTAATAAAAACCAACAGATGCTTAGCCCTCCACTTGGAGGGGGAAGGACAAGGCTGTGTGGTTTCAGTTCAGGTTTAGTTTGAGACTTTCTTGCTCTGAGTTGGTTTTAATTAAACCACTTTTAGCACTTTTAGCAAAATGTCAGGAGAGTGCAGCCTTGGAACGGGGAGAAACAAAGGAATATGGAAAGTAGACTTTATTTTTCTTTATAAAAGCTTTTTAGGGCTGTTTCATGTGATAGAGCTGCCACACCACCTACAAAATCCAAAAATCCAATCTGGGGCTTAAATTCAACATCAGAAATAGCCACTCCTTCTCAGAGACTCCCAGAGAGGATGATCTCTTTCAAGAGCTGCTGGAGTAACAACAGGGTGCCAGGATGCCCTGATCATAAGCTGGAGGAAATTAATTCAAAACAGGTAAAAGAAAAAGAAAGCAAAAAACCCCCAAACCTATCAGCAAGCTGTACGTGAAATGCCAAGAGACCCTGCTGCTCTCTGGACTAACCCCAATTACTATAATGGATTTCGTGGCCATTTCATAGTCACAACATCCAGGACATAAACAGAGACCCGAAGAAAATCTTGGTAGGGAAGGTACAGTGGCTGAAGCACAATTTGGAAGATCTAATCTAGAAACAAACCCTGGGGGCTCTGGCACAGCTCTCCCTGAGGATGCATGGCTGTATCCTGCACCCTGGCCCGTGGTTTTCAGGGATTGCATTGCCTGCTGACCAGCTGAGGTTATGTTTCTGCTGCAGTTAACACTTGATAGCAAAGCTGTGAAGTTCCTGCGAAAATCCGGTGATTTATCTCAGCGCTCATCAGCCGAGGGCTCCTGAGGACCTGGCGCCAAGCTCTGACGCAGAGCGATGGATAGTTCAGGTCTCCGGGCAGTCACCTGTAAACCATCCAGTGAAAATGCTACAGAAGCAGTTGTGAATTTTGCTGTTGTGTTCGTTGAGCGCATGAATTATGTCCGGTGTCTAATGCAGATGATGATGATGTCTGATGCAATAGGGACTTTTGAATTAGAACATAAAAACCTTTTCATAAAGCGTTTGGTCCCCCTTCTTGCAAAGTCCGTTACAACTATAAAGTGTAAGCAAATAACATAAAATTCACACTGATCCCTTCGATTCTTTTTTTAAGCATCCTTAAATCCAGCTTTTTTTTTCCTGCTGTACATCTTACTTTTTATAGTTAAAAGTAATTTTAAAGCAAAAAAGAACATAAACAATATACACTGACTCTTGACACTCCATTGCTTTTTTAAACTAGAATAATAAAAATTTGCAAATGAACAAAAGAGTGGGAGGAAGATATCTGATTTACAATGTTTTTGAGATAAAGAACACTATAAAAAAAGATCAATGTGAATAATAAAGCATTGTTAACTGAGTCATGACATTTCTATTCTCAGTGAAAATTTGAACAGTAGAGCTCTGCAAATGAGCACCTTGTGCCATTTTCAAAGTGGGAGGAAGACATATAATTATAATTTTTAAAGTGAAGAGAATTTTAAAAAAATCTCTGGGAAAAAGTTTATTGAAAAACATATCGACATATCAATATGACATAAATTACTTGAATTTTATTAAACTAGGAGGGGGAAAACCTCTTTTTGAAGCCTGGCTGCAGAAAGCATTCCTTGAAAAGAATTTTCTTTATTAAAAACTCTTTTGCTAAGATGAAACAGCACTGAATGTCAGCACTACCGTATATTTATTCTGTAACTCTTCCAACAGCTGAGATCTATAAAAGAAACATATTTTCAAAACAGTTTTAACCTCCATTGTCTTGATCATTCGTATTAACATTTTTCATGTCACCTATTGAAATGCCTTAAAGGAACCTTTTATTCAGTCAAAATTAATTAAGCCATTTTCTTAAACAGCCTCCAAAAAGTAAAAAGGACGTAATGTTGTGCATTTTATTTGACATACGTTTTCTGCCATTTCACTTATTTGTGTGATGAGAGCAAAATTTCATATTTATGCTATCAAATGTGCAGAGAAAAGTGATTTTGAGAGAGAAGAAAACTAACTGCTCTTGCTGTGTGTGCAATTTAAATTCACGGTGAAAATACAGCATTGATCAGATTACTCCAATTGAGTCATTTAGTGCTTTGGCATTCCTGAAGTTAGGGCCCAGCTGTGAAATCATAGTTGAGGCCAAACTTTGCTGTTAGAGGAGTGCACATGGCTCCCATTTTCTTCAAAGGGAATGACACACATGGCCAATATTTAACTTTCACCTCTTCCATTCTTCAGCTAGCAAACCCATAACCAATGGACTCGATGCAGGCAATTTAATAGAATTAAGAATATAATCAAGATTTTCTAAGACTTACTAGTGATTTGGGCTATATAATTCAATACACCTCAAAGTACAGATGCTGAGCATATTCAGAAAATCAGGCCATCTCAAAAGTCTCATTTTAAGCAGGTAAAATCGTAAATCACTTTGAGTATTTCAGCCATTAGCTCCTAACAAACAGGGCGTAGGATACCTCTTCAAAATCATAAGCTCCAGTTTCTGGGTTGGCTGGGATGCCTGGGAGACTTATAACATCCCAACCTATTTTGGGTACTGCATTTGCACACATTTCTCCCCTGCCATTACCATTATGGGACTTGAACACCGTGCAGACACCCTTCTGCAGCAGCTGTCCCCTTGAGAAAAACTAGGTTCCAGTTCCTCGGATCCCCTGGGATGGACTGGGCTGCTGGAATGGCCCACAAGACTTTGAGATGTAAATGCCAGAGAGAGAAAAAAAGATGCATCCCAAAATCTAGCTGCCCCATGGTGTATGCAGATCTTTATTTCAACTCAAGGTCAAGTGGAAAACTTTCCTACCATCCTTGCTGACTCTCCTCTTCGCTTTCCCCCGACTCCATCTGTTCCTCACCCATCTCCTTCGTTCCGCACTCGCCTCCCTCTTCTTCCTGTGTCCATCTGTTCCCTCCTTCCTCAACGCAAGTTGGGGAAGGGAAGTAAATTCAGTCATTCACTGAACAGATTTCAAGATGAACCCCCTCCCTCTTCAGTTCTAACTTCATTCATCATGGTAAAAATTATGATGAATAGAAATGTTGAAGGTGAAAATTTATTGGGGATTGTGTTGCTTTCTTATATCAAAAGCAGTTAAAGCTGCATGTAAACATTGGCTTCATTCATTTTTTTTTAATATATGGTATAATTAGTGAGAAATATTAGTGGAAGTGCTTGCTATGCAGTCCATCAACACATGCCTGTCAGAGTTTAGGATCTGGGCCAAAATTTTTTGCCAGTCTTGTGATAGATTTATAATAAGGCTATAGAAGGCTTTACAGTCAGCTGGGTCACTAATTCATGAAGTTAAAACGTATGCAATGAGGTCAAAAATTCACTATTGATATAATACCACCTCCAGGGATTGCACCATTAGCTTTGTTACTGCAACAGCAAAAAAAAAGTAAACCCAAAGCTCCTGTGAATTACCAGTCCATCATCATAAATCAGAAGAGAAGCACTTCCATAGGTTTATGATGTCATATGAAGCTCAAAATATATTTATAGCCTTGTGTACTATTTCCTGTTTCCCTACAACAAAAATAAACAGTCTCTAAATCCCCTGCATCCTTATGCCTGAGCTCAGCAAGATGTAATGGGCATGAAACTATGAAAACACTCATGATATATTAGTCTAGAGCAGCTTGCTTTGGGTCAGCTGGGACGCCTGCTCTCCCTCCAGCTTCTCCTACATGGATGAATGCAGTTCCCATGGAGTTTGCTTCATCTGCTGCACTCACTGTAGGGACAGTCCCACCCCCTAACTCCTACTTTGCCTCCCTGACCCTGGGACAGAGAAGGAAGGGAGATTTAAGCCTCCAGGCCCCATGCAGGGAGTGGATATCCTGGCAAGCGTGGCAGAGGTGGAGGAGCCCAGGACTCACGTGGGGACCTGGGGTTGCCACCACAAGGACCTCGGGCATTTTGTCCACCAAGAAGGCTAAGCCTTAGAGCTTGAGGATGCCGTTTCCTCTTTCTTCCTCTGCTGATGATTTGGGATTCTCACCTAAGGTTTCTGGGGTGTTTGGGCATGGATGATGCCCCACGTTTCGTTGCAGACCTCCCAGCTCTCAAATTTTCTGTACCTACCTGAAACAGGAACTTTTGTGTTTGCCAGTGATCCTCTTTCCCACTTCTCAGACGAAACTTTCTCCCTTAGCAATTTGTTTTATTTTTTACTTCCTTTCCAGAAATAAGACCGAGGGTAACAGAAACAGTGCACTGCCCCACGTAACCTCCCCCTGCAAGGAAGCGTGCTTGTCTCTATTTGCCCCCAAAACAGTCAATGACTGTCACTAGTGGCTGGGGGTGATACATGTGCCAAACCACGTTTATTTAGAGTGTCCCTCTGCAATGTTGTTTTGTTTTCTCACCAAGACAGCTGCACCAGCTCCCTGCCTCTCCCGGCACGCACTGGGGTGATGCTGAGCAGCGAGGACTGTCCAGGTAAGATGCTGGCCCTGTGCCTGTGTCACACTGTGCTGACATACCCCTAGCATCTCCTCCTATTGCTGCTGGCAGACAAATTACATCCTTCAGACTGGCGAGAAAAAGCATTTTGTTTTTCTTTTTTGAAACATGGCCATCAAAACCTGGCGTTTGGGTTTCATTTTGCTATGAGTCTTTTCAAACCAAGAGAGTTCATTTCAAGCCTTTATACTTACAAGTTATCATTCATCAGGTCTGATGTAGCTCTGCCTGCTTCATCTCAGGACTGAGTGGACATGGCACACAGCTCTTTTAGAGATGAGCATGTGATATATTAAAAAGACAGGTAGCGACAGCAGGGCGTGGGATAACGAATGGCAGGAAGATCAGCCAGGTGTTCCTTTGGTTCTTTTGCTGCACTGATAAACGAAAATGCCTCACGGTGAAATTAAAAAGTTATACGTCCTAAACCACTAGAGTTTTCCACACAGTTCACCATTAACCCCTGAGACTCCTTGCCACGGGGTGCGAGGCCAAGGGCCACTCACTGCCAGGATGGATTGGGAACAAGTGCCACCAGCAAGTAGAGGCACAGGCTCCCTTGTCCTTTGCTTGTAAGATGTGCCGGGGTGATAGATCAGTTCTCTTCCTTCTCTTTCAGAGGCAGCTCCTCCTAACCAGTTGCTCCAGATAGCTCTGTGGCATCACCCGTCTTGCCGCAGTCCCCATCCAGCAGAACAGAGCACCTCTTATTCCCCTGTCCCTTGCCAAAGGGACTCAGAGCCTTTGTATGCCACTGTACAAAAGCTAATCTCAAAAGGATGCTAGGAAACTCCAGCTTCCTACTCTCCAGGGCTGCCTGGTTTGTGCCTGAGCCACTGATGAGAAATAGGGGTCAGGGGACCTACTGTAAATGCCAGTCTTGGTATCACTGCTCCTCGCTGTTAACCAGAGGGATCTGTGGCTGGCATCAGTGGAAAGTAAGTGATTTACATTGTGCTTTCATGAATTTAGATACTGTCGTCAGACACCTGAATCACCCAGCTTAAAAAAAAAAAAAAAAAGAAAGAAAGAAAAAGAAAAAGAAATGAAAGTTCATTTGAGTATGGAGACTATCTCTGCTTTTAATACAAACATAAGTGAACAACACCAGTCTTCTACTGCAATAGTCAAGGCAAGCCTCGGCTTCCCCAATTAAGGAAGAACATTGC
Source organism: Aramus guarauna (assembly GCA_013400195.1). Lineage (NCBI taxonomy): Eukaryota > Metazoa > Chordata > Aves > Gruiformes > Aramidae > Aramus > Aramus guarauna. The sequence goes on from VXBL01007149.1 coordinate 467,232, forward strand.
TATTTCAGGATACTATTTAAAAATGGCACTTTGGGGGGGGTTACCTCTAGCTACCTCTGCCTAACACTAAATAGCCTGAGCTTTCTCCATTACGATACTCTTATTTTTCCCTTTAATTCACTTCAGTGGATGATTTCTACATGTTAAAACCACAGACATTTGTGGATATCTGAAACTGAACACAGGCTCTTAAAAGACAGTAACAAAGTTTGACCTTCTGCCCATCTCTAATTCTAATTGAAACTTTTTTTTACATCCTCATCTAACACTAATCATAAATAGTATCAGTTGTACATAATATATTTTTAAAGCCTATTTGGCTCCACATACTTATTCCAATCTCTCAACCTGCTACTGTTTCATGCAGCAACAAACTATAAAAGAAAAAGACAAGCGCTAACCACTTTTTTTTTTTTTTTTTTTAATGCTGCTCTAGCATAATCTTTATTTCTTCAGACACTTTGTGCAAACATTAAATTGATAAAAGACATAATGTGGATGGACCCACAGCTGAACTGAAGGTAATTGCATAAAAATGAAATGGGGACCTATAATTGTACACTGCGTTAGCCTCTATCGCACTGTTTTCTGGAAGCAAGGATCTCGCTTGTCATAGCAAGTTGCTTGTTACGGTGATTGCATGAAGACTTGATCTAGCTGTACCAGACAAGTATAACATTACTTAAAGGGAGCTTTTCAAACTAAGAGTCTGACACTAAAATGTACTGTATTTTCAGAGATGTAGTATGCTTTAACAAACAGAAGAGTCCTTGAATGACAGCTTTTGTTACCCTTTTGTTTGATGGTGCTGTATTGAAAAATTCAGGTTATGTCTATGCCTTTCTATTTCTGGTTTTGATTTCTCTTCAACAGCACTTCAAGAATAAAAACTGACTCGAAGCATGAATAGTAGAAGTCGATGGATACAGTAAATGTTAGCCTGGCATTTACTGATTACTTCCGTCTGATTTTTTTTCAGTTTCGTTTGTTGAATGCTTAAAGGCATTTGTAGGCCATTGTGTTGTTGCAGAAATGGGGAACTCAACAGATATATTGCAATTTTAAATTTATCTGATTTAGACTTTTGGGCCAATTTTGGAAGTGGAATAGGATAGAAATCGTCATTCTTGCCTCGACTTTTCAATCTGATCTGTGCATATTCAACTGCTCAGCTTGCGTGTAGCTCTCAGCCTGGACAAACAAGATCCATTTGTAAGATTTGCACTTGAATAACAGGTGGGGCATGTGCCTTTTGGACTCACAAATCAATTATTATCCAATAAATCCAGTGCATAAGCGGGACATTGCTTCCTCCAGAGCTCTGCTACTTCAATTAGCACAACTTTTCCTGGAGATGGAATGTTATTGAATGAAAGTGCAGGAGAAATTGTGGTATGTCGTTGATTTATAAGCACAGGAAAACAGTGGTTACTGTACATGTAAGTATATCCAAAATACATGAATTTTCATATTTCAGACTCAAGAGGCTGGCCAAGAAGTCAGAGAGGGGAAAAAAAGAAGTTATATTTACTTACTCTGAGGAGAAAACCGTCCATAAATTATCACAGATGAGCAAAATCAGACATGCTTTCCCCAGGATGCTGGTTTCTTACGACCAAGTGTCCAAGCTGCAGGCGAGCACTGCTGTGCTTTGCACTGCTGGTTCACACCTGGACGAGCCACCGCCTCTCCTGCCCTTCCCAAGTCTCGCCTGTGGCTTTCCTTCCTCGTAACGCTCACAAAAGCTGACATTTAAAGGTTTCTGAGACTCCTCTCTGTGCTACTGCTATCTTACTGTCTCCTTTCTACTTCTGTCTATCCCACTGGTCGCTCCCTGCCTAAAGCCAACCTGTAAACTCTCCAGGACAGGGAAAATCCACATTTCCGTCACAGTAGACTTTGTCATTATTACAAGTTCAAAATTAAACCAAAACATCTGCCAACACACATTTTTAAAGCAGTGATTTAAAGTTAAAATGAAAATGATACCTTAGCATTTCTTCTTATCCTCTCCCAGGGTCTTACTCTGCTAACCTCTACCCAGCTTTTCTGCTTCTACATATTTCACCACATGAAGATGATCTAAAACACCATGAAATCTGACCATGAGTAAAAATTTAAATTAATTCCTCATTCATTGTGCAAGTAAACACAATCATAGAAATCATAGAAATGTTAAGCTTGGAAGGGACTTCCAGAAGTCACCTCATCTGGCCTTTGCCTCAAACCAGGGCTAACTTTGCAGTAAGAGCAGGTTCCATGCCCAGCTAAGCTCTCCACATTTCCCCAGCTTTGCCAGGGGCTGCCCCAGTGATTTACACCTCCCATGATGAAGAATTTGTCCCGTATGCAATCCCAATTGCCCTTGCTGCAATTGCCACTGACAACAGTGGCTTCTTGTCCTTTCACCTCTGTGCACTGCTGGAAGGAGTTGGGGTTTGGCTTCTCCTTTACCCTGGTTGTGAAGTGGAAAACAGCATCTAGCACTGGTCTTTGCCTTCTCTTCTGCAGGCCAGCAAGCCTAGCTCCCTCAGCCTCTCTTCATACATTATATGGAGGGGTGCTCCAGACCCCTCACCACCTTAGTGGACTTCACCGGACTTGCTCCAGATACCAGTGAGATCTCAAATCCTTGCTTCCCCCTACTTCTAACCCGATGGTCCCAGTGTGTTTTCACCTACCTTGCAATCCTCCCATCCCATCCACACTTCTTCCTTTTGGCTGCAAGGATACAATGGAGCACAACTGTAGTCTCATCAAGGTTTCATTCTCCATCAATCTTTTCTTGGTTTTTCTTTAATATATATCAGGGGTCAAAGGTACCTGAAAAACAAGAGATATGCAGGGTCTCTCTTCTGGCTCCTTGCAGCAGAGCACAGAGTAACTGCTTTAGAGCACTTACTGTTCCTCTCAGAAAGTAATGTTTGCAAAACTGAGGTGTTTGTAAAGATTGATTTTCTGTATATAGCTCAAGAGCAAGCATATCACAAGATTTAAGTAAGATAAAAAGTGAGGCTGTGCTTGATGTGAGGTGCAGGAGTTAATCAGCTGTAGATAAGAATTGATGAGGTTTTATCATCCCAGCTATAGAGAGAATGACTGTGTTTCTTGGCCTCTTGATCACTTCAGAGAGTAAGTGAAACTATATATCAACCCATGTTTATCTGTGCCGGGGAAGTTCTTCAGGAATAAATTGAGCTCAGAACTCTTCTTAACCTTTCCCCTAGTTGGGGCTTAAAATTAAGCTCTCCCTCTGGTTTTTGAGCTGCCTCTCTGGCACGCTGACAGCATGTGAAGTATCCCATCTTCTGGTTGACTTCCTGGCCAACAACACAAGTGTGGATGAAGTTATGAAATAATGAATCTGGATGTTAATCAGAGACCATCTGGCTTTTTTTGCTACAAGATATTGACCCATGGTGAGCTGGCACATCTGTATCTAGGTACCACCTACACATGCATAGTTGGCTGTAAATTTAGGGAAATAGAGCTGCTGTTGAAAATAAGAGGGTAATTATTTTGTCTTCTTTTATATCACAAATTGAAGTTATAATATCACACTTGAAATAGATGTTGACTGAGGCAATAGTTTTTTTTCTCTCTCCTAACCTGATCCCACGCAGTGGAAGCGAATTATTACTTAGCCTCTAAGTCCACTGGGTTTAAGAGAAAACCTTAGAATCCAAGTTCACAAATACTTATACTATGAATAAACTTTACTTGTGTAGAGTCTGATATCATTAGGTAAGTAGGGTTGGGCCTTGGAAGTAAACAACCGTAGGCTTGGAAATTCTGCTTATGTTATTCTTTCAGATCTTTGTCTTAGTATTGCAAACAAGTCTTTTTTTTTTCTAATCCCACCAGATAACCAGCTTACAAATGAAAAACATACAGATGAAAAGCCTATGAAAGGTATTGTTATGAGTTCTGTCGCAGAATTCAGCATCACAGACACTTCATCAAAGGGTACCAAAAATGAGAAGAAATTGTCAGATGCGAGCACGTCATCCATTGCTTCCCTGGAGAAATGCAGAGAATTCACTTACATTGAAGACGACGCATCAGTACATCAGACAGACAGTGATGGTATGTTTTATAAAACAGATTACATTTAGGCTGATTTCTAAATAATGCCCATTGCAAGAGCACTATGTGCATCTAACTTGAAATAGATGCTCACATGCTGAACAGGAGGTTCAAGAACATAGCCAAAAGCAGCATTAAGTTGCCCGCAGGCATTTTTGTGATAGTTTAGAATCCGTAGAAGATGATCTTAAATTGTCAGGGATATTAAAGTCATAGAAGATGAGCTTAGATCCTATTGTGAAACAGAGCATTTGTACTTTTGTAATGAGTGTTTGCACAGAAATACTAACGTCGATGTCAAATAAACAGAGTATCTCACGCGGACCCACCTCTCCCCAGTAGCAGAGGCTGGTGCTTTTGCCATTGCCACTGCAGCAGCTGCTGTGGTTGCTGAATAGACGCTGTGGTTCATGGTCTGCACATTACTTCATTGGTCTTGTATGTGCAGTTGTCATGTGGACCGTTACATCCAACTCTGCTGTGCTGCTGACCCACCACCGAACCCTCCCTCTGCTGCCCACACTGCACAACTCACGGGGGTCAGGATGAGGAGCAATCTTCATACTCTGCCCCGCTTCTACAGAAAACTGTCTCTGATGACTGGGCCAGCTGGATGCATGTGGATGGGATTTTGGTTAGTTCAGTATGCTCTGTGTTTTGAAAAAGCATATTTGAAAACAAAGTACTATAAAAGGTAGCCACGAACCAAAATTGCAGCAGAAGCTGAATAGTTCAAGTTCATTTTCGCAAATGAATATTGCTAAAACATGACTTGCTCTGGGGCTAATAATCAGAGCTGTCTTACCCTTTCAGAAAAGGAGCTGATCCTTTTTATTGTATAAAAGCGCAAGTTAAGGACCTGGATACCTGAATTATTTTTTGTAAGAGTTTCCAAGGCAATAGTATAACCAAGAGTTAAGGAATAGAAAGGGTTGTGAACACTCATTACAGACCAAGAGGCATGACTCCTGCTAATCTAAATAATATAACACCCCTGATGTTAGTGGAATTATGCTGAGAACCAAGTTATTCCTGGTTAGTCCGGTGGATGTGAAAAAAGTGTTTTTGAAGTTTCTTATGTGTGCCTTTTGCCATAATGGATTAGTGTGTTATATCCAATGGAGTTGGGATCTATCACATATATCATTCAACAATCCCTGGATTAAGAACTTCTAAACACAGATCGACATGATAAACCTCCATGCTCTCTAGGAACCATCTCCATTGTATTACTGATCCTGTCATAAGAGGGATGCTCCTGATATATATTAGAATGCATTTAATTTCAGTGAAGGATCTGAAATGTTTATTTCACTTAGGGGACTCATCCTCTAGTCCATACACTCATTATTTTCTGAGTTTGTTGACTATCTGATCAGGACCCTCAACCATTACTGGCACACAGGTGTGTACCATGTGATACAAATAACAGATTTCATCCTCCTTAAAAAAGCTAAAAGTGAAGGAAATTAACAACAAAAAAAACCCCAATCTGTGCTCAATTAATAATGTTAAGGGTTGGATGGAAGCCAAGAAAACCAAAGGAAGCCAGATTTGTGGATGTCACTGCATACTCTGCTCACTCTACTCTGATGAGTTACTGCTTATTCCACACATACGAGGCCAAATCCTGTTCAGTGGTGCATGGAGAACCTCTGAAAGCAGAGCGATAGCTGAGGAAATTGGTGATTATTTTGTTCCCTGTGCTGGGAGAGGAGCAGTTCCAAAGGCCATACGTCTCACCAAAGGTGACCATCGTGGCCTCAGTTAGAGTTGGACCATGCTCATTCAAAGCATCATCTGCATGAGCAGGGGGTGAGCTGACAGCCACCAAACAAGAGCAGGAAAATTTAGAGATGAGGCAGGCTAGCAAAATTATTAGAAGTTATTTTGTGGTAATTAATCTACTAATGTAAAGAATGAGAGCTGAGGTCATTGTTCTCACTGAGATAAATGCAGTAATGCCGTATCACAAACAGCAGGGAAAACAGAAAATAGGAGATTGCATCTTCTTTTATGCAGTTTGTGGCTAATTTATTTTCAAATATATAAATGAATGCATAGGAATGGATGTTTAATTGCTAATATCTATTATTTATATACATTACCCCACTTAAAACAGGACAAAAAAGCCTCACACATGCAGATTTTTCGAAATGTGTTACATCCATTATCACAGTTCATGGTGTGTGCTCTGATGGGAATTTAAAAGCATCTTTACTGCACATCACAGACTCTGTGCTGAAACATTACTTTATTATTAAAATCTTGTGCTTTTTGTGTGCTCTCTTTCCTGGATGAAGCCCTAAGTATCATATCTATTCTCTCAAGATTACGTAAGCACCATTATGGTTAACATATTCAGGAAAAAAACTGTTCTTAGAAAACAGATCTTTGGAGAGGAAAAAACCCTGAAAGATCCTTAATTGATACATAATTTTGAATTTCATCTCTCATGTCTATGTATATGAAGTAAATTTCATAAACATATGATATCTAAAAAGAATAGTCCTAATTACACCATGGACTACTGGATAAAATGATTACATTTTCTACACTGTAAATTTCATACAATTAAATGCAGTGGCGTCACCTTATAAAATGTTTCAATTTTATAATTATTTCAGTTCATTTAGTTAGAAAAAAATATAAGCATGAATTTACTAAGTATCACCAAAATCTAGTCATTCTTATTCTACAGAACTGACTCAGAAGTTAGTTGTGCTTGTCTGAACTTAAATAGATCTTGACATATTTAAATATGTATTAAAATTGATAACATTGGTGATGATATGCTACTTAGAAAGACGATCAATCACATGCTATTTATTCTTGCTACCTGATTTAACTGCCTTTTTTTTTTTTTTTTAATACAGAAGCTGGAATGTTTTTTTTTTTTTTGGGTTTTTTTTTTTTTTTTTTTTTTTCTCATCAAGAAAGCTTTCTTAAAAAGAAGAAGAAAAAAAAAAAAAAAAGAGCATAATTCTGGAAACTTCCTGGCAGTGAACTTTATGTTACGTGAGAGAGAAAATGCCACAACAGAACCAATGCAGTTGAATGAGTTCACAGTTAGTCATCCTAGGGCAAGAAATGTGGTTATAACCATATGCTTTCCTGAAAGAACCAATGAAAAGGCATTCATATTGTTGAAGGCATTTTTCCTTTCCAAAAACAAGGAGGGGGAAAAAAAATTGAAAGGTCTGGGTCTTTGCGCTCCAACTGGATTCACACAGTCAGAATCTCACACCTGCTCCGAGCCCTGCTGCACCCGGAGGCAGCTCCCCAGATGCCGTAGTTTGAACGGTGGGGAGTTAATTAGTTGATTTTTGAGGGGAACAAATATATAACAAAGTTTTTATCGCTGTGGCCAAGTTTTCAGGAATATTCACTGCCTCCAGGTACACATCCTAGCTGATACTATTCTCCAAACTTTGGTTTCCTTTTAAAAATTAACAAGTCTGTGAATGAAAAGGTGAGAAACCCATTTCGGTGGGGAAGCGGAAGGACCCTGGGCTGAGAATCGATCAGCACGCTGCCCTCTGTAATTGTTGTTCCCCACATTTGCTTTTTCTCTCTGTCTTTGGTCAGGAAATCTAGGTGTCCTTTTTTACTGAAACAGAATACTTTTAGGAATAAAACTATAAGCAGATGATGAATCTGTACTCTTGTTTTCCCTCATGGGTGTGGATTTGGTCTTGTTCATAAGATCATCTCAGAAGATTATCCAGACGTCGTAGTGAATTAGTGAGCCAGGGATGCCCCATCCCACGCCTCCAGGCTGACCACGTGCAAAACCAAGAACTAGACCTGGAGAGTCTGAGGGGCTGATCCGCTCCCCACAAAAGCTTGGAGAGCTTGTGCACTGACTCCCAGCAAGGATTGAATCAGATGGTAACAGACGGATGGCCCAGTAAAGAATTGTTTAAATAAGAAGGGAAAAATGCCCCTGAAAGTTTTTTTGGGGTTTCTTTTGTTGATTTTTTTTTTTCCACCTTCCTAGAAGTAGCAGGAGCAGCCTGATGATTTTTATCTTTAATTACAAACTCTTGTGAAAAAGAAAATAAATTCCAGTGTTACGAGTGTTGGTCAGGTAGCACACATGGCATCACAAAGCAGCAGAACTTCCAAACTCCTGCAAGACTGCAAACCCCCCAGCAGATCATCCCTGCCACGTGAGGTTCACTCCTTTGCTGAAGTTTAGAGCCCAAACACTTTAAAAGCATTTGTTCCTCTGAACTTCACTGCCACAAAATATTTTAATTCAAATTATTTTTATGCTGCTGTTGTTTCTCCAGAACAAACAATGTAGAAAATAAATCCTTTCATTTGACTTTATGGAAGTAGTTATCATCAATGTATTTCTAACCTGCCCTGTGTGCTGTCTTGCGTCTCATTTCTGTGTAGTCACACTAGTCTAAACCTGGTAACCAAGCACACCCTTTTTCTTATGTCTCGCTGCTTTTCCTTTCTCTTAGATGAATGTGCAACACTTATCCTGGCCTGCTTGTTCTGCCAGTTTTGGGACTTTCTTATAATGCTGCCTGATACCTGTGAACATTGGCTGACAGATACCTGTTGTCCATCCAATAGATACTACCAGACCTCCAACGAAGACCACGCCAACAACGACTGCAACTGTGACTGTGACATTGATTGCAGCCTTTTTGAGTCCTGCCACGAGACTGGGGAATGTCTGGAACTTGCCATGGAGATTTCCGAAGTCTGCTATCGCTAACAGGAAAATAATTGACAAAATCCCTCAAAACCACCTGAAAGTGAACTGACAAGAGTACAAAGGAGTTTTTTGTTTGGTTTTTTAAAGATGACAATAATGACCAGAGTGTTTGCCAGCCAGGACTATGTGCACCATGCTGCTGCCACCCTGGAGGTCTGTATATCTGTACCATCCTGGTTGCATGATTTCACAAACTGCTGAAACCAATAAAGGGCAAAAAAATGTCTTCTCCTTTGCCATAGATGACAACAGAATTCCGAAGTGCCAAGTGTGCTCGATGCTTTACCCACTGTCAGTCTGATGCTTTTATAAACCTCTAATTGCTTTAAACATGGATTTCCCTCATTCATAAACACAGGACAAATTTGGACATTATTTTAGGACTGGTATATATTAGTTCATCTTCCTAATGGATTCATACATAAACATGTATTACACATTGTTGGTTATTATCAATAATGTATGATATAGCATCATTTTATAATTAAAAATTTATTTATTCAATCTCTTAAAACACACTTATATGCTCAGTTTAGGTAGAAAAGAAAATTAAATGAATTAGAAACCATGCTAGCGGTAATTACAGCAAATGTCTCTAAAAATCTCCAGTGAATTTTGTAGAGGAAGCATTTTAACAGGGTAGTGCGATTCGACAGTGTATTAATGTGCGTGCCTATGGTTATGTAATAACAGGTTATGCCTATTGTTCATTAGTTATAGGAAAGGGCTCCTTAAGTGTAATTAGCCTAAATGGGAATTGACTGCACACTTCCAGAGGAGAATTACCCTGTGGATAGCCAGTAACTCCTTTGCCTGATTTTCATTTGTAAGATTTCTGCAAGCAGCAGAACATTGCCACCTATTCTAGTGGAAACAGGCATCTCCACCTGTGCACAAAAGATTACAAAATGACAGTATCTATCCTGGTTGTGCTTTCAAACTCCCTCTATCTCTTTTCTGATGGCAGGTCTGATTAATAAAAAGGAAATACATATTGCACATTACACATATGACAACAAAAGCATGTAAATTCAGCTGCCTGAGGGTGCAGAACGCACGTATTAAGCACAGAGGAAAATACAGAGTTGCTTGCTCACATTAGATATTTATAGACTACCACCAAAGACAGTGTTTGCTTTGTATAAGCACTAAAACTTCTCCCCAAACCCTCACTGATCTCAGTGCAGAAGTGCCTGGGGAATCCCAAACAAGAGTCCTGGACAAGATGCCAGGATACTTAGCATTGCTGAAATCATTGCAGCCACTTGTTTAATAATCTGAGTTTCAAATCTGTACTCCTGACACGCGAATATTTAATGGAAACAAAAATTTGTGGGAGTTTCCTTCCCCCCCACACACTTCTGGAAAATTCATGTTTTCAAAAAATCAGAAAATAAGAAGTAGGTAGAACTGCTAATGATCTTTGTACAGGTATCTTAAAAAGCTTAGTGACCTAAGGACAACAGACCTTAGAAATGCAGCGAGCAGCCCAGTGTACCTTGTTTGTGTGCTCCTTCCAGGACATCAGTGGGAAGTAAAAGCGGTTTGTGCATTTTAATCGCGATGTCACATTGTGAGTTGTAGTCACCTAAAGGAACAAAGTCACCATCAGTGCCACATATCAGGCCACAGAGCCTTGGATCATTCCATTTTCCACCACAGGTTGCCCTTGACAAAGTGGCAAGTGGACTTGTATGAATAAAGACACTGACCCAAAGCATTTAAGAGTCAAACAAGGAGAAAACTTGCCCCACATACCATTTCTTAGAGAAGTACCAATAGAGATGCATGTTGGCAGTCCTTGCTCCTGATGCTGCTGTCCAAAAGGGGAGATTTCATGTGCAACGGCTGGAAGGAGCCCAAGAGAGGAACCCAGAGGGTGGCATACCCCAAAATGCTGCCACTGAGGGACCTGGAGATGGGGCACTTCTCTTGCAAGCCAGGATGTCTTGCTCCAGCTCTGAGCCTGCAAGGTGATACACATTGACCATAATGGGATCAACCACGGCAGGTGAGGTCTCCACGCAACAGCTGTGGAATTGAATTAAGGACTACTGGCACAATTTATTTTTTTTTCAACTCTTTTCCTAGGATTCATTATTCAAAAGAGCTTTTTTTCATGCTGCAATCCATAGGTTGGCAAACTGAGGTCATGTCTGCTATAGGCCATGGATAAGGTCAAAGACAGACTTACAATGGTCATGGCTAGAGAGGATGTCCCAACTACATGAATTGAATCACACTGTGAGATATATTGAGAGCTGCTGTTGTAGTGAATGGTAGTGTTTTAAATAATGCAGCAGTATCTCCTTGCCTAAAGTGTACAATGACACATTGCCTGGTTTTCTGTTTTAGGAAGTAGATTTTTAGAGGCCGCCTGTATAAGCAATGAAACCTTGAGAAACGTGTTATTTCATACCATGTAGTAGAAGCAGCAGCTTGTGATGACTTTGTTTTCTGCCATATAATTGCTAATTGCACCATTGTATTTTCATGACACACAGGAACCTTTTAATACATTGACACCAGAGAAAGTCAGTCAGACTTTTCCATTAACTATTGCAGAAACTGGGTTTCCTTTTCGGAGAGCCATCCTATTCCCACACTAAACTGACTTCCAAGGCCAGAGAAATACCCATTTATCAGATTTGAACATGGGTAGACATTCCAGTGAAACAGAAATATTTGGAACAATTCAAGGCGCTCTCTGTATTTTTTATTTACTGGGAAGGAAGCTCTGAGATCTTGAGTAGGAGGCGTTTGGGTGGATGGCTGTTCAGAACATGTTGGACTCAGCTGTGCTCCCGGGGAGATGTCAGCTCCACAGCGTGTGAAACCAGCTCCTCAGAACAACAAATAGAAGTTACCATTTTGCAAACGGGAACATCGCTCCGACACGCCGCCTCTCCTCAGCACCATAAATGCGCTGACAGATTGGTTGGGGGAAGAGAGAGACAGATAATAACGAAAAGCTATACTGCTGCCTTCTACAGGAAGGGACCATGGGATGTTCTCTAAGGATCTCCTCTTGGAAATGACCCAGCAGTCTCACCCTTAAGAAGAAAATGTCTTTTCACCTCCTTTCACTGTGTTCTCAGGACACAATACAGATTAGGACACAAACTCTTTACAACAGAAATTGTCTTTTGCTGAATATTGTACTGCACCCCGCTCACAGAGGACTGAACGTGAAAGGCCTCAGTGTGCTTCCAGAAGGTTAAAGACCAGTTATCTCACAGGAAATGAAATTCTACGACTGAACATGAGCTCTTCCATATTGTTGTTCTGGTGCCTTACTCTCCCTGCACACTCTGAGTCCCTTTGGATACGGGCTAACGACAATTAGCCCACGTACAACCCCAAATACAGGGATGGAGCATATTATCTTATCTCCTTTGACTTTCCTCTGCTTCCGAGAGGATTTTGGTCGTTCATACTCTCTTAAGCAATCACAACCAGAATGACCAATATCTTCCAAATGTCAAAACAACGCACAACTCTGCCTTAATTCCAGTGCTGCTTAGGGATTCAGGCTGAATGCTACAGCTGAGCTCTAGAAGACTTTGGTTCTCAGGAAGAAAGCAAAATACGGGAACAATTAAGATGTTTGCAATTGTATTTCTCCTATTATTATGCTTGTACAGTATTAAAAAACTTTCAATAGTGTTGGACTGAGAAAGTATGCATCTATTAAATTTTTCTTTTAATTACATGAGTGGTTCCATTGCTTTAATCTTCATCTATGTCAAGCAATATTTTAGGCCTCTTAAATGCAAGGTAAGTTTCCTATTATGCAAGAAAATAAGTTTACCAAACAGACTGAGATTTCCAGGCACTGCTCCACTATAATTCACAGTAATTGAGCATTAATCATGATTAATAATCTATCATTCCTGTGGTTTAAAAAAAAAAAGAAAAGAAAAGAAAAAAAAAAAGGAGGGAATTATTGAGAAACTGCACTTTCTCTTAGCATACTTCATATTATTGCACAATGGAACAATTCTATGGAATTCATTATTCTGCTGGTAACTATCTAGATTTCCTTAACATTGCACACAACCAGGAATAGTTGCCATCTGATGCATGTTCCACGGCCTGTGCAAAATGAGTTGGTGGGTGCAAGCCAATTCATAATGGATGTGTGCCCATATCACAAAAAACACCATTATAATTGGTACCCTTGGGAAAAATGCCAAGGTCTGAGTGTAAACAGAGCACTTTCTGTCCCAAGAGCTAGCTCTTCCGTGGTCAGAGTTGAAGCACAGTAGAAAGAGCAATACTGAACTGCATCTGCTGCCTTTGTAAAGGGCTTCAGGCTCCTGAGGTATCATCTGGCATCTCAGATCCCCTTTAAAATAAAGGAAAAATCATTCTCAAGCAACACACTCATTGTGCCTCTTCCCCCTACACTCATTAAAGTCATTGTGGAGGTTGTATAAAATGAAACAGAGACAGTTGTTGCTACAGTATATAATTTGTCCTCTTTCTAGGTATATCCAGAAAAAAAAAAAAAAAAAAATCTATTGCCACTAAATAAAAAAATGTCTATCCATCAATCTCCATTTCTAATCTAAGAAATCTACAAATCAGAAAATGCAGAAAGACACAAACTTACCATCTCCTAGTGCTTTCCAGTGGTGGGCCACCATTCTCCTTACATTGAAGAGGGACCATGGACTTCCAGGCCACTAGAGAATCTTGCTTATAAAATAAAAAGCAAAAAAAGAAGATATCACATGGATATTGTATAGATGGCCTGCCTGAGCAGAGCAGTTTAAGTGACAAAGTAATATTGGAAAAGTCTGCTTCCTTATTAGAGAACCTTGCAACTGAAACAGTCTTTCACATGGTCATGCCGCAGCGTATTAAAATGACCGTGGCACAAAGAGAGAGAAAAAAAAAAAATCACCAAAACACCTTATGCAAGCACACAAGAAAATCACCATCAATATAATCAAAATGCAGACTCAATTTATATTGCCAGTTTCGCCATGATTTTTACAAAGTAAAAAATAATGCCAGAGAGCACTGAAGAAAATATTATTAGATCAACTGTATAAAAAGCATGAATGATTCCATTAGCAAACACAGCTGAGAAAAGACAGGATTTAAATCAAATCTAAATATGATAAGATTATACAGTCAAAGTGACATGCCCATGTTAGAAAACATATAAGGCAAGGACAGAAGCAATAAAAGAAAACCAGAGTTTTGGTTTTATGCTCTAAAATGTGTTTCACCTTACACAGCATTTAAATACCTGATGGAAGTATCCTGTTAGCACCTCGATTGAATACTGCACTTGTTCTAGGTAAATAACAAGTGTGCCGTTAATTTACAGGGACACCCTTTGTTCATCTTTATTGCAGTATATTTGCATCATTCATTCCCTCAGAGTCAATGTGCCTTATCGCTTGATGCAGTCCTCATACACACAAACTCTTCTGCTCAGGAAACAGCAAAGCTGCCCACAGAACCACAGTCTCAGCTCCTAAAAACTTTTGGGGTGCTGTAATGTGTCTTTGCTCTACATGGAGGGTGCAGCAAAATGTGCCAAAGGTCAGCGTTAAATGGGACGGTCAATGGTTTAAAATAAAAGGATCAGGTTTTCTAATCTCTTCTCTTTTGGAACAGGAGAGCTCACCTGACACTTCATGAGCATTTTCATCAAAAACGAAGCCAGAAAAATCTCTCTCCGGGAAGCGTGTTTTGGATAGTACAGTGTCCAACAAAGCCTACTGTGTGTATATATAGAGAGAGACAGGGGAAGGACTAGGAAGGAGAAAGAGATGGGGTAGCTTTGGGTAATGCAACTGATAGCAGATGTTACTAGCTCATGATCTTGGATTGCTCCCTGGAAGAGTTTTCTCCTGTCGGGGTAAACTTCATGATTTCTGCTGAACCAGAGGCAAATGAGCCATGGTATGAAAGCAGCACAAGCATCAGCAGGGCTTTGCCCTGCTCCTGGAACTTTCTGCTTCCTCACCCGCTGCCCACTCCTGACCCTGTTTACATCCAGATGGTCCGTCTGCAATAAGTTTCATTTGTAAGAGATTTCCACACAGTTCGAAATCAAGAGTGGAGAAGCACATGTGTCAATATTCATCTTCTCAAAGATATAATCAAATATTAATTTATTTTAAAACCCTTGATTTTGCTATGCATTTCAGTTTTTCCTATAATCTATAACCCATACACACCATAAAGTCATCACTGGGAGGGGAAGCTGGAAAAATCCAGCTACCTTTCCAAATGGAAATCAGAAAATATATTTTTAGCTACATTAAGCCAACTGCATGCAGCTCTGCACACTTATGTAATTCCAACATAAAAATAATCCATAATATTCCAGAGGAACAAATCCAATTCTTAGTCATATAAATTTTCATATAAGTCCATCAAAACACATTCCAAAAATGTCTCAGTCTCTCTGAGCGCTAGAGTTGGAACAAAAGAGTGAGTCCTATAAAATGTCTTTGAAGCTTCCAGGGATGTTAAATCTAATTGCCCTTAGCGTAGCACCAATCCACAAAGGTTTAAGTCATGGAAAATATATTTTACCTTTATATGAGATAGAGTATGCAAAGTTTATCATGGCGCAGTAAAGTCAGATCTAACTTCATGCAAATTTTAGACAGAAAGAAATTAACCTTTGATGCTTCCCTTTGACTAACCAGGCCAGAAAAATGTGTCTTCTCATTGCAGACATGCAATATTATATTAAGTTATATGACACAGTAGGGTATAGTATGATAAAATATCAATTTGTGCACTTGAGTGTATATGTGTACGTAGAAATCTATATTTATACTCATGGATATTTATAGCAATGTCTCTATGTTCCAAGAAGCAAGAAATGACGGAGAGTGGGCAAAGATTAATTGTGACAGAAACCTTCTTAAGACAAAGCCAGAACCAGCATTATTTGTTAATGCCTTTAGAAGCTTTATAATTATCAGAGCTAAAGTTGAGCAGAAATTTTCCAGTAAAATAGTTGTTCATGACAGAGTGATCATTTGCTAAAGCAGACCTTGCAGCATCACGGTCAAGGTAGGGTTGGGAACTGCTCGTTTCCCTGGAGGGCTCCACAGGGCTTTGGCAGCCTGCAGAAAGAGGAATGACCCGGCCACTTTCCTGGGAGCCTGGGAAGTCCTTGAAATTCAGGTCAACCATCTGTTCCATTTCATTAAAATATAAAATAAGAACTAGAACAGAAACCTTCCTTTTTTCCAGAATGAGTTTTCTTTGCCAATCCTTCTCTAGGAGTCCTTTCATTTTCTAACATCTATCTGAATCAGCATTTTTCCCCAAATTCCAGAATCTCTGGTGGAGTAAACCCCCTATTTTTGTCTGTAATGGCTCTGTCACAACCGGTGCTTTATGTGCATGGGAGAAGGCTCTGTCTGACCCAGAGAGCTCCTAATTTTAAATATGAAAGAGGGAAGCATACAAGACTGTACAGTCTGTGAACAGGAAAATGGGACAAAGGAACCAAGGGTGGATTTTTTTCACAGGAAAACCATAAAATCATAGAATCATGTAGGTTGGAAAAGACCTTCAAGATCATCAAGTCCAACCGCTAACCTAACCTTGCCATCCCACCACTAAACCATGTCCTTAAGCACCTCATCTATCCTTCTTTTTTTCCTCCAAGAACTTTATTTCTCAGCTAGAAATCTGATCTGCAGCAAGGGGGGCCAAGGAACAAGTCATGTTTATAACAAGGCCAAGGACGCCGTTCCCTTGGTTCAGTCCCCTGGCACCCTCAACGGTCCTAAGCTGCGTCTACTCTATAAAGGCCCAAGAAAACTTCAGCAGCCTTAAAAAAAAAAAAAAAA
>VXBL01007149.1:483909-503688 GCA_013400195.1 Aramus guarauna
AAAAAAAAAAAAAAGAATTTGCAATGGCACGTCTTCTTACCCAGCATCATGGAAAAGTCACGCTGCTCTGCATATAGCCTTCAGGATTGTGTCTGTAACACTTGAAATCCTGCCCAGGTCTGGCTTCGCTCGCACTAACAGGTACTCTGTGTGCTTCTGCATCTTTTCCTACAAGCAAATGTTGCAACTTTCCTATTGCGACAGCTGTAATAGGCATTCGCTTTACTCTGTTTTTCCTTAACACTCCCGATTCCTTTTATATCTAGTTGGGAATACACTCAAGCGCTAATGGCACTTGTTCAGCCGTCCAGAGAAGGCACAGCATCACCTCTCTAACTATTTGTGTTCTTTAATTTTGGAAATTCGAACTTTGCTGAGATCCAAATGCCTGATATTTAACTCAAATTCATCCCTCTTAAGGTCAGAAGGCACCATTAAAATTATCTGGCACCACAAGACCAGCATCTACTTGGAGCAAGGAGGTTTTAAATCAGTCATTCTTTCCTCTTACTTCTGTTTGGGCAGTAAGAGGATTCCAGGTGCCAGATAATTAAGTCACCACTGAGAGATGAGACAGGTGATAGACCTGCATCCATATGCTATCACTTCTACTTTGGTAATCTCAAGGGATGTGGCTTGTACCACACGATAGTGATCTACAGCTGCTGGTGTTTGCTAATCGGTCAGCACAGGCTCCTTCTGCCACCGCCTGATGGAAAAGTCCTAAGGGGCTGAACAGAAATGTAGCTTTTAAGGCTCCAAAGACATCATTTCATGGAAAAGGACCTGCCCTGGGACTTCAAACCATAAGCGTTTTCCGTTGTCAGCCCTGTGGCGTGGGTCAAAGCATTGGGAAAGAGCATCAGTGCAGTCCCACACAACAGCAAACAGTCTGAACTGCCTTGCAAGCCACTACCAAATCTTTGAATCCATGTGTGAAAAGTGGCTTGAACAGTACAAGGAGAAATGGCATTAATAAGCCCTATGAAACCCATTGGTAAGGCAAAGCAAGGAGAGCTGCAGGGGAGCTGAGGGAGTGTGGCGACAGCCAAAAAATTCAGAAACTCCTTCAGCAAAAAGGGAGAGAGACATACCACCACCCAAGCAGGACTGACATAAGGGTTTTGAACAGGAACCTTCAAAGTTTTATTACTAGGCTCCTTTTTGTAAGGCAGGGCACAGCAAATACTCCATTTAAGGCTTCTGTGGAGTAGAACCAGAAATATCCAGCCTTACAAATATCCTCACCAGCCAAGCGCGGAGCCGAGACATGCAAAATGAGCGCCCGTCAGCTCAGTGCCAGCACAACAGAAGGCAGAAGTGCTTCAAGGAACTTGTGACAGGTTCTCTGGATGCACCAATTCGAGACGGGCCAATCCCTGCTCTAAATGTGCAAACTCTCACACTCCTTGGCATGACCGCGCAGCCAAAATGCACATTTTTTTAAAGGATTCAGAGAAAACACGACCAAAGGGACAGGAACGCAGAAGAATTTGGCAATGGGAAGCAGATGCTTCTTAGGGAGGAGACAGGACTTAGTTTGGGAAAGGTTTGAGGGAAAACTTTATATATAGCAATGAAGTTGCTGAAGTCTATTTTACTGCAGAATATCTAACTTACAGGGAGTACTGTACTCTAAACAGTCACACCTAGAAAAGCAACTCTGTGGAGATTCACTCTGGGGAGTTAGGCAAATTAAGTGGTATAAATATCAGTGCTCTGGTTTACCTACAGCTGACGCTGCAGCCACCCATCACAACCCAGGGTACCCGGGATTTGTCACTCACCCCTCTGAAACCCCGGAGGTGATGTACCAGGGATGCCTACAGCGAGAGGATGAGCTGGTGTGCAGGACTGGAGTGGGAGAGAGAAAGAGAGGGGATCAAAATGCATTTAAGGCACAGACTAAAAGTACAGAGACTCGAGATGAACTCCAAAGTTGCTGGCAAGAGAGAGAAACAGCACTGTTAGTTTTGAGGAGGGAGGTGGTACAGCCCGGGCTTGTTCCTGGCTAGTGGGATACGGGTTTTGTTGAACGCTGAGAACTGTAATGGTGCTAAGCACTGAAGTGGAACAAAAATGAAGGACAGGCTGACTTGTGAGGGATGGTTACCTATGTAAAAGAGAGAGAAATGGCAGGGTTTAGAGGAAAGGATCCAGGACAGGGTAGAAAGTCCTACAAGAGAAGGAAGAGAAAGAACATCCACATTCTGCTTTATTACGCTAAAAAGGGCTAGCATCCATCCAAAGGAATCTCACTTTACTTTCTTCTCATAGGCAAGTATGAAATACATTATTCCAAATGGACCTCAGTTACATCGTGAGCTGAGCCTTTGCATCCTTCAGTTAAAAAAAAATAAGACACTTGCGGTTCACTGGGCTTCAGTCCTTTTCATACTGGTGTTAATTTTATTTTTCAGGCTGAACAAGATCACTCCTCATTCACATCTTAGGGCCTCCTCATAAAATTAGCCTGGGAAAGCAAGACAATTGGACTGAAAATTTTTGGAATTGCCTTGGCTTTGGAACACTCCTAAAAACCTCATGTTTCCTTGGAAATACTCCCCCTTTGACCACACTAAACCTGCTCTGTTTCCACTAAGTGTCACAAGATCATACCTCCTTCCAGTGGGACCGGAGAGTTTCCTTCCTATAAAGCCGGGTTTAAAGGCCAGCTGCACTCCCGAGGATTCAGCAACAGCCTGCAGTCTCCAGCACAACGCATGCCAGAAACCAGCAACTATACGGGCTCACAAAGGCTGTAAAACATCTTGTGCAGAGTGGGAAATAAAAAAAATTAAAAAAAAAAAAAATGCCAGGGAGCTTTGCCAAACACTTTCTGCTTATTTGCACCTATGCCAAATACTTTGCAGTCTTTTGCAGGGGGCATCAGAAAGTTCCCCCGCAGCAGCCCTGGGACGCAGGGATGGTTCTTCTGCCAGAGCCCTCGGAGAAGGGCTGGGGCTGAGCTCGTGGCTCCTGAGGAACTGCAGTAGTTTTGCAATGTCTGCATAGAGATTAGTCTGTCTGATGCTTTTTGGGGTCAAAACTTACATCTGAGGCACAATTTAATTCCAGTCCTGCCACAGAATCCATTTGCAGCCCTGCTGACTCACACAAGAATCTTGCCTCTGTTACCCCATCCAAAAAAAAATGGTATGTCCTTTACACAACTGTCTTGGGCACTGAAGGGACATCCACTTCTGAATCACATAGTTTGGAAACCAAGAAGCAGAAAACCAGAAAAACACAGGACATGAGCCATCCTCCTTTTGAAGAGGACTTGAGCTTCTGCAGCAGTTTGGCATTGCTGCCCACGCTGTCCTGTAGGGACCTGGGAGACAAGCTCTTCTCCGTGCCTAACAAGAATCTTTGGCTTCAGGAGAAGCAGCTTTTCCCAACGTGGGGTGTAAGAGGAGGGTATTATAGGTAAGAAGAAATTCCTTCTTGCCCAGAAGCAACAAAGCCTGGAGAGAAAGTGAACCAAGGGGAGAGTCGATTCAGGCTGTGCTCTTCACTGCTTTGAAGGAGCTGAGACCAGCTGCGTTCTCCTGTTGCAGAGAGAGCAGGCAGTTTCAGGAGCAACAATTTTTAAGCAGTAGAGAAAAGCCAGCATCCTGGCTGGGACGGGTGATCAGGAGCATCCTGCACTGTACATGGAGGGAGAGAGACAGCAAGGCACCAGCTGAGCACTGGTCAGAGGAAGGGAGGTGAAGATAAGCACTTTGCAGATGAATAGACTTTACCCCAATTATCTTTCCTCCTCTGTATTTTGTTTCCTTTGCCAGCGGTCATTCCCTGCTGGCTGGTCCTGGTGGCCCAGGGTGAAGCACTGAGTGCTTTAGCTCAACAGCCTTTCCCCTGGCAGCTCCTGGTGCTGCTGGAAGCTGCAGTGAAGCTTTTCAACATGAGAGTAATTTCTTCTATTGGAGGAGTGTTCAAAAGCCACAAGGGGCCACGCAGACATCCAAGAAGGCATAAGCCCCTTTGAAGAGCTTATAACATAGGAAGGCAATGCGAGAGAAATGATGGGAGAAGGCAGAGACAGAGGGATACAGGAGGCTCTGGCGTTCAGGCAGCCAGTCATTAATTTCTTACTTCAGTGTGGTTTTAAAATTTCTCTATGTAACTATTTGCTTAACCAGCCTCCAGTCTCCAACTGTTAGCTCCCCTTCCGACACAACAGAAATACTCAGTTCCGAAGGGGAAAGGCAAAGCACAGAGGTACCTTCCTACCTCTGAGCAACCTTCGGTTCCTCAGAAGGCACAGGCAAAGGCAGCTCCCAAACCGCTGCCCTCACAGGTCAGCCTAAATCTGTCCTTTGCAAAGGACAGCTGATTTGGACTTAAACACGGCTGTGACTTATTCATGGCTCCTGCAAGCTGGTGTCCATGTGCTGAAGTGAGGGCTGCCAGGGGAGGACTCAGTACTCCGCATCCACAGGAGTTGCAGAGGACACACGAGCATCCTGACGGCACGGGATGGATGCTCCGGCCATCCCATGACTGAAGGACAATCCCTCCCCAGGTGCCTGCCCTCACCCCCCTCGTCACCTTCCTCTCGTGCAGGCACCCGTGCAGAATCTGCCCCGATAACGAGATCTGGGACCGTCACTTCTGACATGGGGCTGACTTTTGTCAAAACCTATCATTAGGACTCTGTTTCCCCACTGTTTTGAAACTTCTTACACAAAACATTGAAACCTCGGATTTGTCAAAACACGCAAAGGTGCTGCCAGAGGCTGAGCAACTCATTTTAGTCCCTTTACAAAGCCATTTTAAGGAAAGAAACAACATGTCAGGGCGATGCCAACAACTGACTGTACCAACAAGGAGAGATTTGACGTACTTTTCTGTGCTGCAGTGACTGTTATAATAAAAGACAGCAGAGCATTAGCGAAAGATTTATGCTAGTGTTTCAACAATGGAAAACATGAGCTTTGCTGTATTCTCATTCACACCGAGACAGGCAGCGAGGGCATGTCATGTAACGCTATTTCCAGGAATGATGTTACAATTGAAGAAATGCTGATTTGCTGGTACAGCAAGACAATTCCTGGAAGCAGGACAGACCCTTGTATTATTATCATCGCAAAGGGAGAATTTGACTGTGCAGCTTCTTATCCCAAGCTGTTTAAGAGGGACAGCTCTCCTGCGCACGAGGGGTAGGAAGAAAAGGTGAGCCAGAAAGCCGGGGAGAGCTGCCGCTCTGCCGTGGCCCCCTCTGCGCGGCAGCAGCCTCCCTGGCACCGTCGTCAGAGCCCTCCATGCCAGCAAGCACAAGTGCCAGCTAATTGAATTTGCTAATGATACATTCTCTCGAAACCCTTCGCGCTGCACCCACCATTTTGTGCTTGCAATTAAATTACAAGAAAAAAAAAGAAAAAAAAAAATTGCCATGTGGTGTCATTTGACATTTAGATGTCAAAGTAACTGATTGACAGGGAAAAAAATCAACAGCGAAAGGCCCGTTCCTGCCAAAGCCAGCGGGGAGGTTGCCAGCGGTGTTGGGAAGAGCAGGATCGGGGCCCTCGTGGGCCAACGGCATGAGGCAAGGTGGTGGGAGAGCGGAGAAGCAAGCCCCGTGCCAGGTTATCCTGGCCCTGAGAGATGCAGGAGGAGGGAATCAGCCTCCTCCAGGAGCATCCTTCTGCATCCTCCATCCTCCAGCACGGGGGTTTGGGACCCACGGAAGGAGGGGGGAGGACACCCCAGCACCTTCACGGGATGGTCGTTCTGTGCAGAGCCTGGGACGATGGGGTTCTCCCACCTTGTCAGAGGTTTTGACACCTCAGTGGGTTTTTTCTGCACCTGTTCAGGATAAAGAAAGGAGGGATTTTTAAAAAACAAACATTTCTGAGTTGACCATTGGGAAAAAAGCAGAATTAAAGCAAATCACTCATTTTGATCATTTTGAAATCTTTTCTTCAATTTTTACCTTACAGAATTTTTATTCCTTTTAGCCTAAAGAATAAAGTAACACAAACTTCAAAGCAAAAAGGAACATTTTTAAATGTCAAAATCTGAACAGTTTTCATAATTTAAAAAAGCTTTTTTACCCAAAACCTTTTCAAACTGAAGAGATTCACCCCAACAGGCCCCATGCTGGGTAAAAAGCCTCAGCGATGGTAAATAGGACATTTTTCCAATGGGATTAAAGGTTCAGTCCCAGATTCCTGGTGAGCCCAAGGAGGGAGACCTGCCTTGGGGTCAGTGAGGTGGGAAGGGGACATGCACGTCCGTGTGCTCACCCCCCCCAGCCTCCATCAGCATCCGCGCATGGTCCGGGAGTGCAAAGCACAGCTACAGTCATGGGCCTCTGGTTTGAGAAAGGGAAAACAGAGAAGAAAAAACAAAAGAAGGGAATTGCAGTTGCACCTTTTCTCTTTCCCAGACCCAAAGCGGCGATCGGGTAAATAAGTGAAGTTTTGGGTCACACACTGCAGGCAGCCCTGGATTCACCCGCACGATGCTCAGCTGCTGGAGCAGTGCGAAGGCACAAATTCCTGTGAAAGAAGAAGAATATTAATAATACAAAACTAAAATCTCTCTATCCCTGAAGCTCACGCACCATCTATAAGGTACATCAGTGAGTTTCCTTGCCTGCCTCCATCCCTGCCTGAAGCAGCGGTTCCCGCAGATCTGGGGGTTTCGGTGGGATCTGGCTCAGCCCCCCACAGACCAGCGCTGGGCAGACAGTGGGCGCTGGCACTTGTGTGTTTTAATGGAATGGAGGAGGTATGTACATGGAGTTAAAAATAAAGCTTTGGGGCTTTTTTCCTTCTCTTAGATGCAGGTGGGGCTATAAAACTCTGTTAGCATGAGTCAGAGAGCC
Organism: Aramus guarauna; assembly: GCA_013400195.1. NCBI lineage: Eukaryota > Metazoa > Chordata > Aves > Gruiformes > Aramidae > Aramus > Aramus guarauna. Next base: position 490,745 of record VXBL01007149.1, read on the forward strand.
AGACTTGGCAAAGCTTGGCTTGCCACTTTAAAAACAGAGCACTAATTAAATCAAGTAACAACAAGGAAAAAAAATATATCTCTTTTTTTCCAATAACTAATCAAGCCTGAAATGAATTAAAAATATTTTACCTGGACTCTATTCATGTACGGAATAAAGCAAAAAAACATGCCTGAAAAAAATTACTTGGCAAAAACCTAATGCAAATTGCTCTAGCATGAAAGTGAAGACTTTGTAAAGCAGTTTAGATAGATTTAATCATGAAGCTGAAAGCCTCCTTCTTCTCTGAGGAGAGGCTAAGTGAACAGCCCTCGCTTGGGTGTTCTTTGTAGGGGAGAGAGAATGGGACTGTCAGAGTTGTTCTGAACATCCCATTACAAACTGCTACTAACTGGCAAAAGCGTCTGCTTTACCTTCCAGTGTATAGTTTACATCCTATTGCCACTGTAAGAGAGACTGGGTGGGTTCGTTAAGGTGATGTTATGGCAGAAGTCTAGGCTTAGGGCTGGTCCTGTATCCCCTGCGCAGAGATCTGCCGTCGCTCCTCAGCCCTCGCTGGGTGATGCTGCACAGCCCCGCTGGGCACCGCGGGTGCCTCTGCCCCAGAATCATCCCGGACACGGAGATGCTGATCTGGTCCTTGCAGCAAATCTTACGGGCACAACCGACCTGAAGGATTTTCTTAACTGTTGCAGTGATTTTGTTCTCCCATGTTTCTGCTTCATGCAAATGTATCAGGAAAATGACATCCATTTTGAACCCACATCGATGCAGGAAAACATTCATACTTCCAGTACTCCATAGTTCCTTGGCACTATCCTTACACGTTTTCTTCTAGGGTTTTTTTCGTTTTTGTTTTTTTTGGGGGTTTTTTTTGATCATATGTTGTTTATAAAAAAAAAAAAAATCTTAAGAAATGTTAGTATCACCGAGACACAGAAAATTAGTGCGAAAAAGACTCAGTAAAAATACTGGAATGCGATGGGAAGTACTGTATTTTTAAAAGCAGCCAATTCCTCCTGAGCACACCACGCTTGCAGAATTAGTTAGCCACAGTCAGGCTTCTACGCAGGAGTCACGGGACAAAGTTATACTGCTTGCGTTGTGCAGGACATCCAATCTGCTCGTCACGGGATTCACTTGCCTATAAAATTACTTGGGGGCAAAACGACGCACAAATCCAGCTCACTGTACATGACAGTCATGCCATTAACTCCAACAGAGATCTGCTCACCTGAATAAAACAAGACAGACTTGCCGAGGAATTTCTATCAGCACAGTGAGCAGTAATAGATACAGAGCGCACAGCCTGCAGTTATTCATTCTGGAGATTTATTTTTATTGGGAGCTATTTACAGAAGTATCTGCAGCTGCACAGTTGTGGGTGCTCAGGCCAGCCTGGACCACCGCGCGTTTCCCCAGGCGTGACCCCGAGCGCAGCAGAGGCACGCTGGCTCCTCTCCCCGTCTTTATCTGCTGCAGCCGGTGCTCTGCGCGCTCGGTGCAGGCTTATACCTGCACCCAAATCTGCCATTAACTTCAGGGACAAATTTGGCTGCCAAATAAAAGTGATGTCTGGTCTGGTCAGCGTGGTGGGTGGACTACACACCATGTGCCACGGCAGGGTCTGCTTTACCCTTGAAGCCTACACATAAATCCCGTTAATGGTCATTAAAATTCCCGGCTGGCGTTGTCAGGAATCTAGCCATTGATTGGTATGCAGGGGAGTTCAGGGGGAGGGAGGAGGCACCGGGGAATTGTGCAGCTCCTGATCAGGCTCCCGATCTCCTGGGAGGGGGTTTTGATGGGTCAAACCTGGTTTGGGTGCAGCTCATGGAAGCACAGGACCCACAACCACAGCAGCTCCGGTGGGCACGATGCCATCACAACTTGTCCTCGCGCTGCCGCAAGCACCTCGCCTGTGTTAGTGTGGCTTCGTGTTTCTGCAAGGAAAAGAAAACTCAAGGACCATGCCCAAAATTACATGGGAAAAGCTGTGCCGCCTGAGACTTTCCAAGTCCCATCCTTTGCATCTTTTCACTGAAGGTATCTTTGGTTTTTTCTGGAGTGCTCATTTAAATTACATTTAATAAGATAGGCACGTCAGATTTTGTTTACAGAAGTTTACTGTTCAAGTCAGCAGGGAAAATAAAAATCTATCGACTGTGGTTTTTAAACAATAAGAACACAGATTTTTTTTTATTAGCACTTTATTTCAGTGCAGACAGAAACATCACTGACTATCACTGTTGTTTACTGTTAAAGGCACAGCTCCTACCGCCTTTCCACACATAGAGTATTCCCATGGCAATCAATGGAAGTTTAACATAAAGAGCAAAATATACTCCATCATGTTGTCTCTCTATATAGTAAATGCTAATTTCTTGCCAACTATAAACTTGAAAATTCCTTGCAGTACATTGCAACACAAACCTATTCTCAGTCTGTAATTTAGGTTTCCAAGATGTGTACGTTCCCAGTGGAGAGTCATTTGTGTGTGTGTGAGTATATGTATAGAAGAAATGAAAAGTTAATGACTTCTCCATCTACATTTCTATACTTGTTAGCTTTTCCTACTAGTTTTCTTCTGCCCTTTAGAGTGCTAATTGTGCCTGTAAAAGTCCAGGAAATTTGTGTCATAAATAGTTTCTGCCTATTATAGCCAATGAAACACATATTGAGACAAATATATGGGACTGAATCACGAATTATTTCACTGAAGTCGATGGGGTTACTCTGCATTTTGATTTCGATTTGGCAAAGCATGTGGTCTAAAGTTGGTCTTGGAGACGGGAATAAAATTAAGCACATGCACACATACTTGTCTGGGGCTTTTTTTTTTTAAATTGATTCCATACAGGGAGCAGTATTTAGCTAAATATATTAAATACAGTTTCCTTCTGATTTTCATCACTGTAGAGAATAGCTTGTATTAGGAAAAACATACCATAAATATCACACATTTGCCAGAGAACAGGCAAACAGAAAATACTGACGCTTCACTTGAATCAGTACTCATGCTGATTTTGATGGCCAGGTTGTTGCCATCTTGCCAATAATTTTGCTGTTAACTAATAATTTTGTGTTAGTTAATTAATTAATTTTGTATTCAGGAGGAAAAAAAAAATCCTTTGGGTTCTCAGGTCTTAGGAAGTACTATCATTTCTTTGCCATTGCCTGTTCCCAAATATTTTGGGTGTGTCACTCTTTTTGGTGGGTATATTCAGCCCTTAAAACTAAGTTGCTCTTTTTCTTTTAATGCAGTACAGAATTGTGTGCATGTGTGTTTTTAAACAAGGGCACCTGCATAAAAAAGTCTATCCTCATTAGATCCATTTTCTCAATTAAATTCAAGTTTCTATGTCCAAAAGGCATAAATCTGGGTATCGATTCAGTCATAAAATAATGAAACTCCCAGCAGTCTTCTAAACCCATTTTACTTGGATGAGCGTATAAGCTTTTAAAATATCAAGTTATTCCAGTATTTAATACACATAACTGCTTTCAGAGGTCTGAAGGCAATAAGGCATATCTTCCCCACTCCATTTGAAGCGCTACAGTTAGATCTAGCCAGTCCCTCACTACTGGTTTTAAGGCTTTTGACAATTTTATTCAGTGTGAGCTTGATACTTTCTCGACGGGGGCTATATCCCCCGAAGCCAAAATCAATAACCTATCAAATCAAAGCTCTATAAAATACCAATGGGCTCTTGGTGTTTTGCTCCCATAAATACAATTCAGCTTAACTCTACACTTCCAAAACAGGCTGACGCTACATTTACTGGCCTGTTTGACCAAGTTAACTCTGTCTTCAATATGTACTTCCAAAAAATCTCTTTTTAGGCAACAAATAAGGATCTATTCCTTGTGAAGTGAAGAATCAAAACCAATTCCACTTACTTGTATTCAGGAGACAACTCTGAATCTTTTTTTTTTTTTTTCCAAACAGGACAGTGCTTTGCTGCACCAGTGCATCCTTTACCTTGTTCAAAGGATTTGCCCGGCTGAGCAAGTATAACCTCTGCGTGGAGACAGCAGAAGTCTGGGTAAAGCATTGAAGTTTCTTGTGGTCCTATTTTTGGTTAAACTGGATTTCATAGTGCATAGATTAATGCTGGTAAACAAGCTTTAAGGTACACTGGCCTCTTACTCATCCCTGTTTGTGCTCAGGGCAGTTTGAAAATACAGAAGGAATAGTAAATTGAAGCAAAGTTTACAAACGCCAGTGTGTTTTATTTGAATCTTTTCCTCTCCTCACACAGTTGCTGAAGTTGCTGGTTGATAAAACAAAATCTCACAGAGATGAGCATTTTATGAGCTAAGAAACCTTCTCTTCTACCTCAAAGTGTAACAGTGCAAGGAGTAACTTACCTTGTTAAATCAAAACAAATTCCACATGCAATGTTTTTCCCCAGCTGGCAGAGTTCAGCAAACAAACCTGCCCTGCATAATACAACAAACATTCCTCTGATAACTAGGAGCAACATTTCCAGTTCAGTGGGTTTGCGAGGTGTTTGATGGAAGCCGCGGTTCCTTTCCTTTCCTTGCTTGCCTTTAGCACCAGAGAGCTCGGTTCACTACCACGTTAGTCCAGGATTTACACCACTACACAACTGGATCCTTACTGCTGGCTGTATTCAAATGATTTCAAAAGAATTGAACTGTCAGGTTGCACCGAAATTGCACACACAGAAAACTGAAGTAGTGTGGTGATGAATTATCCTCCAAGTACAAGTATTTTGATTATTAATGAATATGAAATACAATTACTCCTAGCAGTTTCATATATACGATCTTGACTCTTGTTCAGCAGCAAGACTATTTTCTAAATATAGTCTTGAGGTTAGCATGTAAAAATTTTAAAGTGTGGTCACATTTCAAATGCGGTTGTATATCATAAATCAAAATTAACGCTAAAAACTTTCATTCAAATGAGTGTCTTTTGGTTCTGCCACTCTTCTCTATGATTAATTCTTTTCTGACAAATATAGCGAGGTAGTTGCTAATTTTTTTCTCTGGATGGCATTTGCATAGTTACCCTACAGCAAATATCACAGGAACTTATGTATTGATCTCTCTGGTGTCCTCAAAAAAACCAGTTCTTTATTACTACATTACTCCAGGCAGGTCCTTATATTCTTGATTCTGTCCTACAAAATTAGTAAGTACATTTACTTTTATGTTAATTTAAAAAAAAAAGTTAGAGTGATTGTTCAGACCCGGTGATATCATCCGGAACAATCTCCTTCCACTATTACTTTCATCTCTCTAGCTAGCAAGGACGATGTCCAGATTTGGAGGGCTGAACAGCTGCTGAGCAGGACCACAACCTTTGTTTCATGACATCTCTTGTTTTGACCCCTGCTTTCTGGTCGCCGGAGAGATGATTGACTAAGTGCGCAGGGAAGTCCATTTTTAGTACGGTGGACTGGAGCACGGCATGACAAACTGTGATGTCTGAGTTTTGCGTTTCACCATCTGGCCTGCCATTTCCAGATCCTCACATCAGAGTCCTGATGATGTATGTTTAAGCTTGGCACTATCATTTATCTCGTATCTTGTGTTTAAACAGATGCAAGCTGAATATAACACAAAAGGAGACCTTGATGCAGGAGTCGCTGCAGAAAGTGATGCTCTTGAGCTGTCTACAGACTCCAAGATTAAGTGTAAAATCTGACAGGGAGGATATGTATTAAAAAATATGTGTTGACAGAATGATTTAACTAATATTTTAAAGGCAAAACATCAACTGAATTTCCATATCATTTATAATGTTAGTGAACAAGGTACTACAAAGCAGGCTATCCCCTTCTGTCACCATCATCTTATTTGCAACTTTATTTTACAGATCAAGAATGTTTTAATAAAAGGAAGCTCTGGGGCCTGATTTTCAGCTGCTGTAAATCAACCCAGCTACACTGATAGCACCGGGGTAGCCACATTTAATGAAGCGGCACCAATTTGCATCAGCTGAGGATCTGGTTCCTAATTCTGATACAAGTTCTTGTACACAGAGATAACTTGCTGCACTGCCAGGAATACAAGACCTCAATGATTAAAATGAGCCCTGGAAATGCCCGAGGTGGGAAAGCATGACTGTATGGTCCGAACCAGATGCGTTCCTCGGGCCAGCAAGAGGAGAGGAAAGGAGAGGGGTCTGCCCTGTGCCACGAGCCTGTGCGGTGGTGCTGGCTGTAGGGTCCCCACTGTCCCAGTTGCGCTCAGCTCTTTTTTTTTTCCTTTCTCTCACATTACGATACATGTCTCCTCCTGGATCTAGCTCACATAAATCAGCAAATCCAATGGAGGAATGACATTTCACATCAGCTTTGGATTCAGCCCCTGAAGCCTAGATTAAGTGCACCAAACTGTAGAAATTCAGTTAATTGCAATGCTTAAATTAGCAGTCTAGGTGTTCACTCTTAATCCACAGAAAGAGGTGGGCACAACCAGAAAAGGATGCAGCTCTTTTAAGATATAAAACATATCCTAAATGAGGGGTGCAAACCTCATTTCAGTGACAGCAAAGGGAGTGTTGAACAACTGCATTGCACCTTCGATACGTGGGTCCTGACATCTGAAAAAGAAAATATCCCAGGGCAAACAAGTTAATTGGTGCAGGTAAATGGGAAATTCTGGGGGAGACACTGGAGGCTGGAAGGGGAAGAAAACATGATGAACCGAATAAAAGAAATAGGTAATTGAGAAGTGAACAGTTTGGGAAGACCGAACTGTACAAAATCTAGATATGTCAACCTCTTATTCCCTCGCCATTGCTGTAACAGTCCTTCCACGACGTCCATGGGACATCCCGGGGCTGAAACTGGCCGAGGAGCAGCCACGGTGCCAGGGGCACGAGGCAGCAGCCCCTGAGTGATGTACACCCAGCAGCAGCTCCTGAACAGCCAATTTTCAACCCTTATTAAAACGTTAGCACTTTATTTTGTGAATGAAGTGATACTTTCATTGCATGCACAATTAGCCTTTCGTATTAGCAACTTCCTAGCAACTCTGTTTCTTAAAATAGGGACTTACAGTGCAAGCTTTTATCTTATATAATCCCTTAGAAAAAGATAGCTCAGACACCTTTTGGGGGTTTTAAACATCAAACCTTCAGCTTGAGACCTGTCTTTATCAAAGGAACTAGCAGCTCTATCTAGGGTTTATGTTCTTTAGAGGAATTCCAAATTGCCTGTTTTTTATAGACTACCTACATAACAACCTCCTACAGTATTTAAATTTTTGTAATTTTCTACTCCTAATGTGATCTTCACATTTAAATGCACACAGAGTATTTTACATTTATCTATTTAATATCATAGTTATGTCTTTCTTTAAATGCCTGTTATTCAACAACTTATTAATAGTGAACTAGGTTTTTTTTAACAGAAGCCATTTAAATTTAGTAAGTTTATAGTGATTTCTTGTATCTTTTCAGCCAGGAGAAAAGTCTTAATAGCCTAGAAGATTGTATTTATAAAACATGTTTGTCTATTTAACCTCAGATGTATCATCATTATGAGAGAAATAAAGCATTTTTCCCGACTTTTCACAGTTATTTCATTGCTATGCATTAATAAATGTGATTCCTTTGAAACAGACTTGCTGTTTATCACCAATCCTTAAACATTGTTTTGGCGTTAAAAACCAAGTAAGTTCTCCCCCACAGAGTATTTCAGGAAGCTGTCCCAAAGACAAAGGTCACGGCAGAGCTGTCACAGTGCTATGGGGTCCCAGTGCTGCAGTGTCTCAGCCACCAGCTGCCAGACGTGACCCCATCCATAGTGGTACAGAGCACCCCAGCGCCTGGGCTATGCATGTGGGGTGCACAGGCTGAATGTGGCTCAAAGAAACGTCATCTTGTTAGTGATGACATCTCCTGGGCAGGAAAAGATTAGAGAGAAGAAACCAGGTGTAATGTCATTTAGTATCGCACTCACCCCGGCAACCTTCTTACTCCTGTTGACTTGCATTTTGGTGCACAGGCAGGCCATAATCCAGAGCAAAGCTGTTGCACGTGCTGTACTTGAAGAGCAGAAACGCTCACAGGGTTTCAAGGATGTCCTTGGCCACTGCTCTGCATGGGACCTCCAGAGGCATGTGGCAGTGAAATGTGTATTTTCCTGACAGGCTCTGGCACGCACGGGCAGGAAGAGATGAGGGCTGAGAAAGAAATGAGGTAAGCTGAAGTGTTGTTTGTAATGACCTGCACAAGACCATCAACAGTAGCTCCAGTCAATGGTGTTATTGACTTCACCCGCACTGTTGACTCTAGAGCATCTCCCAGGTAAGAGGGAGGTGATCCACTCACTTCTGACGGGTGCCTGAACATCATTACTCTGAAACAGGCAGAGCAGGAGGAAATGGAGGGTTCCCCAAGGATGGGGACAACCCAGCTGCCTGCATTCCCATTGGGCCAACAACATCAAGTGATGTCCGAGAAAGGTTTGGCTGTAGAGGTAACCCCAAGTGCAGGGTGGGCCTTCAACCCAGAGTATCTCACCCACCTCTTTGGGGTATCCTCCTCCCTGTAGGGCCAAAGCCATTGGCAGGTCATGCAGCTCCTGGCCTTCACCCTTGCTATGGGTACCCAACAGCGAAACTTCAAGGAGTCCTTTTCCTCCTTTTCATTTATCCACCAAGCATGCTTTGCAAGGGCTAATTTATATTTGAGCAGCAGCGTGTATGAAGGTCTACATAAGGCAACTCAGCCACCAGAAAAGTTAATATGTGCTTTGCATTTGCTGTCTCTAATTACAGGAGGGAAGGAGTGGATGTACAGCTATGCCTGCCTCTGCATGAGCCACTTTGACTATTGCAAAGCTAATTAAATATGTCTCCTGCATATAAAATATATCATCTCCAGATAACAGCATACTGTTAAATTCTTCATCTTATTAAAAGCTTGCATTAATGCTTTTCCAACATAAATTTCAACTGTGGACAGGTACTATTTGAGGAGCCTGACAATAGGACTGACCTAGATTAGGCTGACAGTGCCAAAAGATATATCACCTCTAGCTGTCTGGAGAAGAAGAAGGATGAGGAATACATTCTCCATTATTGCCTAATGCTGATGTGCCGGCATTATCTCCAGAAGCCCAGCATTGCTTCACCTTCTGCTCTCTTGGTACGGTAGGTGGCTGTACCATGCCAAGGAATGAAATTCTCTGCTTGCCATCTCTTATTTCCCATCTTATAACTCAGCTGCAGGGAGATTTAATGGGGCATTAGATAATGATTTTAAAGCCATTGATAAGTTCCCCTATAGTTTACAAAATTACTGAGGAAGTCAGATAATTCCCGGTGGTGGGGTTTATGCAGTAAGTTCTCACAAGCCTTTAGGTCGGGGCTGTTGTCTGTACAGGAACAGGAAGAAGTCTGCCTGTACCAACACTCAGGCCTTTGCAAATGAGTTCTTCTCTACGGTTGCTAGGCCTGAGCAAGCAATGGGCAGTGATGACAGGTTTAGCAACCACAGGGAGTTTCACCACATAGGAAACATTCTGTTCTTTTTGTGTACATGCACAGAGCTGATCAGAGATCTTTTGAAGGCATCCTTGTACAAAAAGGACAGGTTCATAAAAACCCCTTTACTGTCACACAACTTCTACCGCAGAAAACAAGATGACTGCTGAAGAGCAGCAATATTTCTCATGTGCTGAATATTCAAAAGATATGAAAATAGCTTTAAGAGTCTAAGAAAATAGAAATTCCAAATATTAATAGGAACTCTGCCATTGATTTTAGCACAGAGCTTGCATTGACATTGTGAGATTGCTCAGTCTTAGACACTTGATTGACACAGTGATGGCTCATTCAAAGTGTATGCAAAGTCAGTGCAACTGTATTAGGCTTTTCTCTTGACTTCAGGTTTTTTAACTTTTTCCATTGACATCCCAAGGGCCACTGTATTGACAGAATAATACTTCTGTTGCCATGCTGGTGTATGAGAGACTTTCCTTTTTGGGAAGGGGGAAGGGAGGACTGTTCCACTGCTGTGCTCCTGGATGAAGAACTCAATATACTGTAAATGAGGTGTAAAAGAAATATGTTCAGACATTCAGTCATGGACACAGTCTCTAGCCCATTAAATTATTTTTTGCACTAATTGGTGGGTTGCACACTCAAAAAACTTCAGTGAAAACCAGTGGGAGTTCCGTCTACAAACTAGGACCTCTGAAAAGGAGACTTTATATGTATTCTGCTATTGGGATGGTAAGGCCAAGGACTAATTTCGGAGCTATGCCTCTGTTTCCCAGAGCTGGCTCAAACCCCCTCAGTAGGGCAGGAGAAAACCAACATTACCATCTCCCAAAAGAGGACAAAACTGCTTTCCAGGGCAAGGGTGTCATTTGGCGTGTTTCCTCCCTATACACCCAGCAAGTCATCTGCTGTAGCACAGACCCAACCCTTCCCCAGACAGTGAGCTCATGGCCCCTAGTAGGGGCCCGTTGACTAAGATACCAATGCAGGGGAAAAAAAATTACCCCATTGCCAACCGGTTTTGCCATAAAACTCGGTGAAAGAGAAATAACAAGAAGAAAAACTAATGGAGTATAGGCCTCTTTAGGGGAAAAGTTATCCCCTAGGATAACTAGGACAATAAAGTAGAACAGAATCCAGGGATTCTGTCTAATGAAAAAAAAATTCAGTGCAAGGGAAAAACTGAGGATTGGAAACACAATGAGCAAGAACTGGGGAGGGTCCCAGGATCACTTCCTCAGCAAGAGCAAATGGCTCTAACTGTACTGGATTTAATACCAGACAAAAGTATGTCAGGGATCTATCAAAAATGTCCTACAGAAACAGATGTTTCCACCTACTCAGAGATATGGACAAGACTCTCTGTTACCCTAAATCCCTCTCAGGCTCTTCTAAATATATACCCATCATATGCCCTTTAAAGTGTGAGAATGATGTAAGATAGACTTCACGTGTATGAAAAATCTCATCCTGGATTTTTTACAGGGAAAAGCATAATTTATCATTAAACTTTTTCCAAGCACTTCCACTGGCTGTGGAAATTCACCTCCTCGTTTTGGAAGGTATGTACAGAACTCTAACTCAAGGAAGAAAAATGAAAACTGACAATAAACCATCATAATCTGCTTGATCAGCTGGAGCACAGAAATAAAATATGCTACCTCTTAAAAGAGCAGTCTGAATTATCTTGATTTTACATAGAAATAAGTGACAACAACTTCTAGATAGCACCACTTCCTATCCGCATATTCAAACTTAAAAGTCAAGGTTGAGTGAAAAAATATTGCTGCCTTGAAAGATAAATATATTACTTATATTAGCTATAACAGGAATATGTGCTACTGCATAAATATTTAAATTCGGTTTTGGAAACTATATATTTTGAAGAAACCAAGGCCAATAAATATTGGATTACAAAATTCATATTTACAATTTCCTTTAAGAAAAAAAACCTTATGATTTCTGTTTCACTGAACTGGGGTGGTAATAATTTGTCTATGTTGTACAAATGCTTGATTTGCACTCTGTTCTCCAAGCTAACATTTCCCATTTCCTTTTAACTACCAGAAAAGCAAAAACATTGCCCTAAAATATTTCCATTTGAATTTCCTAGATTAAATCACATGCTTTGAAACCTCCCTCTATGACCAAGAGACTTTTCCTGCAGCACTGCGACCCAGCTAGTGGAGGGGAATGAAAAGCAGTAGAGTTGCGCTAATAGAGCAAAGCTAGTTTGGAATAGATAAAACAGAAATGCTGCACGGTAGGCAACTGACAAAGCCTGTTGCCAAAAGACATCCCTGAAAGAAGGATCTTAGCAAATTTTTTTTAAAAAAGGGAGGTAGGAGGAAGAGACCATTGTACGTAATTAGAGGAGGAGGCATTTCGTTTGGCCTGCTCTTTCGTTTTGACCTACTGTAAAGATTACAGCATGTAGCTCCAGGGCAGCTCTTATAGGTCATTTTTACCTACAAAATCAGGCCTCCGTAGCCTGGGGTCTCATATGATCTGATGGTTCCTACATTAATTACCGACGACCAGGTTCTTCCCTTCTTGTTCGGACAAGCTGTTGTTGGTCTCTGATGGTGCAGACTTTGAATCAGAGGATTTATAGCTACGTCAGGGCAGGAGTTGGGAAACGATAAGCCAGGATTAACAAAGAAAAGACTGAAAATTAACTTGGCAAGTGCCATGGTACTAAAAGTTTAACGTATGCAAAGGATGTTTTTCTAAAGTTTAGAAAGAATAGACACCAGTCATATAAATTCATGGAACAAAATTCTTAAGTGTGGCTAATAGTAAAACAGTCAGGGAAGAAAATAATCTGGGCTTCCTATGCTGCAGACCTACATCTGCAATTTTTTCAGACTGGGTAAGACCCCAGAGGGGTGAAAAATCACATCACTGAACTTGTAGAGTCCTGTCCCCTTGTAGTGGACCCTCATGTTAGTTCATGGGGAGATCCAGCACCTCCATCTGGCACCTCATGGGTGAAGAGGAATGCTAAAATCCACCCTAGCACAGCTGATGGTATGAACTGCACATCGCTCTGAATTTCAGAAAATGATTGCAGGTTTTAGTTGCTCTTTTTGGGTGGCTGCCCAAGAGAATTGATTGCCAGAGAGCAAAGGCTTGGGCTCACTGTGAATCAGGAGCTAATAAAATGTCCCAAGGGACAAGTGAAGGCATGCCAATTGTTTTTGAAAGTGTAGGCTTTTAAACATGACATGACTTAAAAAAAAACAAAAAAACCCAAAAAAAACCCCAACAACCAAACCAAGCTTTGTTCATAACCAGCACAATAAAAATATCAAATTTCAGGGGGAAAAAAGAAAAGATGGATTTTTTGAAAAATCCCAATAGAAAATTATCTCATTTTTGAGCACCTATAATGCTGAGCTAAATGTATCAGATTTTTCTTTCTTTTTTTTTTTCTTTTTTTTTTTTTTTTTCCCCCC
>VXBL01007149.1:503694-523211 GCA_013400195.1 Aramus guarauna
TTTTTTTTTTTTTTTTTTTTTCTCCCCACTGGGAAAACCTAGTTATCTTTTACATTCTACAACTGGCTGCTGTGACAATGTAGCGTAACACTCATCCATTACTGGACCATCAATGACTATACCTAAAGAAATTACTGCATACGCTTATTAACATCTTGATCCAAAAGGAAACATATATGACAAAGAAGTTCTAAGAAACCTTGGGATAAATTCAGTTTTCACTAATTTAAGCTACTTTACCACTCTTTCCAGCAACTTTACCTCAGCACTGACAACTCACTTCTGTCACATGAAGTAGTGACATCATATCCATAACTGTAAAATGAACTTTGACGACACATCTGGCTCTCTGGGATGCAGCAGGCTGACCATTGGGTTTCCAAATTCTCCCCTTTTCAGGAAGTTTTTACACTCGTTCATGAATACTTCGCTTAAAGGGCAATTTGCTGCCCACTACTGTGTGGACAGCATTTTAATAAATAATGCATACTGTGTAACGAGGACAAGAAAGGCCAAGGTAAAAAATGTAAAACATTTTAATGGGATGTCTTGATGAAAGCTTCCCATCACCTTCTCTAAATACTTTACTAACGATCATCTAGCTTGGGGAGATCATTTTTTTTCTTTGAAACAAGTTATAATGTGCTAATAATACGTTGCTAATTGTTGAAGTAGTGAAGTTCAGATGTGTTACTCCAGCTGTTCTCACTGAGTAAATGCGCTTATGTCGCACAGCGAAAGCTTCCACAGGGTGGAAGTGATACATGTATAGGGTGGTCTTCTGGTCTGCTCTGCCTGGGACAACTTCAGCCTCTCAGCACAGAGGTGGATTCCGGCTTTCAAAGGTGGAATATGGAATAATGAAGTGAAATAATAGCATTAACCAATACCTAATTAACACACAAACTATTTAATTTCTAGCTCTACCATTAGGTTACTATTAAAGTATATTTAGTTGGCCTGTGTGAAAACGCATTATGGCAGCTTTTCAGAGTCAGGCTATTCACAGGCCATTTGCCATTTTCATTTCTCTTCTCTCTTTAATGCCATAGACTTAACTTCATGAAGGTCTAGACCAGGCTAGTGCAGAAGATTGACGATTATAGCCTAATAGTTTTTTCCTTGGCCCCTCCACACACAGTATGTGTTAGAACCCTGCACGGATTCAGAGCAGCAATTTACTGTCTCCTCCTGGCCTCTGAGGAAAGGGGGAGCTGCATTTTAGGTACAAGGAACTTGCATTTCAGGCAGAGCTATGTGTTTCTCTGCTAGGCACCAGTGTTTAATGTATTCTCCTACAAGAACAGGCTGCGAGAGTTGGGATTGTTCAGCCTAGAGAAGAGAAGGCTCTGGGGAGATCTGATTGTGGCCTTCCAGTACTTGAAGGGGTTACAGGAAAGATGGGGAGGGACTATTTACAAGGGCATGTACTGACAGGACAAGGGGTGATGGGTTTAAACTAAAAGTAGGTAGATTTAGGTTAGATATTAGGAAGAAATTCTTTACTGTGAGGGTGGTGAGGCACGGGCACAGGTTGCCAAGAGAAGCTGTGGCTGCCCCTGGTTCCCTGGCAGTGTTCAAGGCCAGGTTGGATGGGGCTTTGGGCAACCTGGGCTAGTGGAGGGTATCCCTGCCCATGGCAGGGGGTTGGTACTGAATGATCTTTAAGATTCCTTCCAACCCAAACCATTCTATGATTCTATGATTTGAATACTCAGGCAGGTAAACAGGGCCAGTGCCTTAAACCTAGTGCCCATGGAACTAACAGAGTCCCATCCACCGTGGGAGGACATTACATCCAATGCAATGTGCAATGTGCTACACCTCAGCTCCTATTAGAGTCATGGCCAAGGGCATACAACTCCAGTTCTGCATCCCACTAGGTCAGAGCACTGTGCTTCCTCCTGAACGAGAAGACAGCTGCATGCAAGCTCCTACTTGTGCTCAGGGGCTGGCACAGTTCATCTGCCACCCGTGCACTGAGCAGAGGGGACGGAGCAGCACGAGCAGGTCCAGTGCCACAGTGGGCACCAAGGGGAAGAGTCTGGGCTTGCAGTCCTGGATTTCAGACCAGGTGGGTGCTGGGGCAAGGATTCTAGCCAAGGACATTGTGGATCAGTCCATCAGCATGTATTCCCTCTCAGTAAGGTCTGGGTCACGTGCATTCACAATTGAACTACTCCATCTGCACCAAGCCTGACTGTGCTCACAGATATTATGGTCAACAGCCGAGACCCTGGGCAGTCACAGTCCTGTGTGCTTCCCTGCCAAGAGACCCTGCAGCAGCGGTCCATATACTTCATTGCTAACTTTAGTAAATCAAAATACTGCCTAGCCCATAATATAAAGGACAGTTGTGATTCAGTAAGGCGCTCAGGCTGGGCAGAGCAGAGCTGTCTGTGTTACCTCAAGCTAGAAAAGGATGAGTTTTCAACAGACCTCCTCAGGATATTTTAATTTGTGTAAGTGCATTCAAAGCATGAAAGCAGACGGACAATATGTGAATTATGAACTAATTGGGGGAAGATGGAAATGAGAAGGTAAATTTCATTTACATTATCTCCCTTTTTACGCTTGCTAAGGTCTAAGGTAGAGGCTTGGTCTCTTTCTGGTCCATAAAATATGGATTGCTATTTTCAAACTACATCAACACTGCTAATAGCCATTCCCATTAGTCAGCCGTATAATAGCATTATGATGCTATGAAATATTGACATGATAAAACAATGTAAGCCAGAGGTTACTGACAGTGCACACTCTGATATTGACAAATAAATGCAGATTTTTAATGCACTCCTTTTGCCACCTTTCTACCTGGCTGGCAGTATATAAAAAACATTTTTCTGGATCCCTCACTCACTATTGCTAATGCCAGTTGATGGCAGAGGACCACTGAAATTAATGGGACTATTCTCGCTGATGTTTTCCAGTGTGGAAAAAGAATTCAGGAATTTGGCTAAAATGGGGCCAGAGCTGAAGACTGTATATCTCAACCAGTGTGGCATGAGGGAGGCGAGATGTGGGTGGAGGTGCAAGGAACCAACCAAGGAGATGCAAACTTGCTGGACAATGACCAGCTTTTTGGAAATGTGAGCGCACAGAAATGATCAGAGGAGGACAAAGTGATAGACCAGGTTGCTCCAGCACCTCTTTCTTGCTGCCACACACCTTCTCCAGAAGGGATCTGCCTTGTACTGCATCTCCTTCACCAGCTACCTGCTAAGTCATCTTTTTGCAAAACATATATCATATCATACATAAACATATATCCGGCTACCCCAAGGAAGTATTCCACTGGGCATTTTTAAATATTAAAATAATTTATAACATCTGTTCAGTGCCTAATTTTCTACCCTAAATCATACTTGCAGTACTTTTTATTTTGTTTGGTTTAGAAAATTTCATGTAACATTTGATGATATAGTACAGATGAGAAGGAGAAGCCTATTTTTCCAGAAAAAAATGATTACTGGTCACCTACTAGAAGGTATTTCTGAAACACTAAGTCAGAAAGTATCTCCTTAATGGATAACATATCCTCTGTACCAGAGGGTCTCATTCATTAGTGTTTTCTTTACCTCTTGTCTTTAAGTATACCCATTTTCACCATCTTACTCTTCCTCTCTAACCAAAACATGTCCACAGAAAATTTCAGACATGGCCATCTCTATTTTCCAGTCACTCCAGAGATGCCTCCTCATTTACAGCTCTAAGTCCCATCAGAAACTGGGATACAGACCCTTGAAGGAAGATGGTGCTTCCTTCACCGGTGTTTGCAGAGCAATTGGACATTCCCAGGTGCTAAAGTCCAGAGGCCCTGTCCTGCTTGTGTTCCCGCTTCCTTCATACCCAAGAGGAGCCTAGCACAGTTTTGGGTTTCTCCTGCAGAGTATGTCTGCTGGACTCACTCCCCACCTCCCTAGGACTGAGCTCCCCTTCTCATTCCACCAACCCATCTGTTTTGATGATGACTAATTTGCACTGCACATAAATCACCAGCTCCCCCTTGTTTTCCTGGAAGAATCCTTAGTCTGTGGCAACATACCTCCTTATCTGTTCCTGTAACCAGCTGTCCTTCCTTTGATGGTTTCTACCAGGATTGCTACACAAAATCCCCAGACTGTATAAATCTTGTTCTGTGGAAATGTGGTGATTTTGCCACCAGGGTATCCAGCCCACTCCTGAGATGACAGGAACCAAGGAAGGGTCCATAACAAGCACTGCCTTTGATGTTGTCTTCCCACATGCTCTGTCGCCTCATGTCTGAGGCTGTACGTACCGCAGGAGGGTACAACAAGGGCAGCCTGAGGAGAGCTTGTCTGGTGGGGCTCGTTCCAGGAAGACGTGTGTTTCTGGTCTCCATTATCTGCAGGAGTCAAACAGAGGACATGTCGGTGTGAGCTGATGGGTAGTGCTGAGCTAAGGAGAACACAGCTGTGTCTGAACAAATACAGCTCCTGTGTGCCTTTAACAACTTACACTTCACAGGCAAGGTCTGGATAACACAGGAAATTTCACCACCAGATGCTGTAGCCCCTACCTGCAGACACAGACCACACAAGGGAGTGGAGCAGCACTGGGTGAAGAACGGAGGGAGGGAAGGATGGGGTCACTGCTCACCTCCTGCGTCCTGGCACTGCTGGGACAATGAGATCTCTTCTTGCTTCCCACCAACCTGTGACACGTCCTCTTGCTTAAGATACAAAGTGTAGCTTTTGGTCACGGGGGCACATGGATAGTCCAAAACTGCTGTGCAAGTAAAACAAAAGGAATAGGAGCAATGAGGGGAACAATAAAAAGAGAAAGGAGAAGCTCAAGCTGGCAGAGGACATGCTTGCTCCCCGACTATTAACGATGAAGCTGTGAAGTGGGTCCCTTTGTTGTGCCCACGTTATGGGGTGTCACTGCCATCCCCACCTGCCAGACAGGACTCTGCCTCCAAACTGGTGAGGTAGAGACCTAATGGCGCAGTGAGCCCATCAATGGGGCTTGAAGTGAGGCATCGTGATGGGCGAATGATTCCCCTTGACAGGCATAAGTGCTTGCTAAATATATGCTGCCTCCGCTGCCGCCGGAGGGCCACAGCCCCTCATCCAAACAGGCTCTCTGGTCAGCCAGGGCTACCTGAGGGTATAAGCAACACTTTGCAACCATGACTGTTGTAGTGCCCTAAAGCTGATAGAAATCCTAGAGAAATCTTACATCACTGCTAATCACAACTGTTTTCCCTGGTCTTATTCAGAACACAGCTCACAAGGACAGGCACTCAAAAGTAGACCTTCCTGGTAAGACTTAACATTACTGGGTTTTAGCACAGGTTTGAAACCTTGCTCAGACTAGGATGTGATGCTTGGAATATGGTCTCCTGAGTTAGCACTTTACTCTGCTGATCTGGCTCCTTACCTGAGCAATACTTAATAGCTGTAAAGTAGCAGAAAGCATTCCAAATTGTGTGCTACGTTACTGAGCTGGTGAGTGAAGCATGGGCAATTAAAAATGTAGTCAGAAATAAGTTTTCAGTCACAATAGATAAGAGAAGTGATATGCAAAGCAGTTGCTTGTCCTTACCTTGGTTTAGAAGCTGATGGCAACCCTCCAAAGAAATGAGTTTAAACTGAACACTGAACTCAGTTTAATTAGTTTTAAGGTATTGACACCACAGCAAGAACCATCAGACAAAACTTCAGTGCTTGATCAAACATATGGCTTTATCTGTGTCCAATGCGAGGCTTTTGCTGCCTAAACCTGAAAACTTCTTATCACTTAATGGCTTGGCTCGAAAGAAAGCTAATTTGGGATGGTAAGTGGATTGACTGACCAATTTGTGGTTTAAGACTAATCCACATGTGCTGTACTTCACAGTGCTCCTTGGTGAACTCCTCACCTTGTTCTGAAGCTATCTTCTGTGACAAGTGCGGGGAGATGCAGGGAAGAGTTAAAAGTGAATCTCCTGCCTCTTTGAACTGTTTTCTCAGTACTGCCTGTACACAGATACACTTTTGATGTGTTAACTAGAAAATCTGACTGAAAAAGAACAAAGCAGCTGTCACTGAAAGGAAGACACTGACGAAGAACCACACAGCCTTTTATTGAAGAACTGTCAAGATTGATCCTACAGCACTCAGTTTGTCTGTAGTATTTATCAAAGACCTAGATCAGATGAAGGAAATTAAAAAAAAAAAAAAAAAAAATTCTATCCACTGGACATTTATAAATGGTATCTGAAAATGCATTACATTTAAAGCACCTATGAGAATGGGGTTTTTAACAATTCAGGAACTGAAATATAAGTACATTTTTCACAAGTCCTGGAAAACAATAATTTGTCATTGTTGAGCAAACCCACTTAATTGCTCGCAAAGTTTTAAGTGGCAAAGTCAATTAAAAACTATTCTGTGCTAATAAAGAAATGAACTCATAGAAAGTTCAAAATCTCGTGCCTTTAAAATAGAAGCAAAGCATGCAATGCATCCTTGTAAGCACTGACATTCATGTTACAGTTGCACCATGAGAGCTCAAAACACGATCAGGGCACAAGTGTGCCAGAACCTCCCCAAACATCCAGGTAGGATGCAGATGGCCACTTAGAGAGATTAAGACATTTGCCCAAGGTCACACAAGGAAGCCTTTGGATAGTCAAATCAGCAGCCTGGAGGATTTCAATCCAACACTCTACCACAAGTAGATTAGCCAGCCGCTAATCGAACATCCTTGCTGGCCTAGGGATGAAGCATGCAAGGTGATGATGTGAACTAGGGTGATAGATATCTCACAGGACTGGCAATAACCACCATTGAAAGGATGTTAAAAGCCAAAAGCCTCTCTGGATTAATATTGCAAGTCCTGGTCTAGCACTGAACTCCTCAGGGGAGCCAGCACTCCCTGGTGGGTAGCACAGCAAAACCTGTGGCTACTGTGCGGTATCTCTAGGCAAATGCTGACAGTTTAATGATGAAGACTCTGGAGATATCTCTAACACAGAGCCAACAAGACAAGTTCTTCTCCATCAACCTCTTTAAAAGTAACAAAAATACTGTCCTTTCTTTCAAAGAGGCAATTGCTGTACAAAGAGCTCTGAAGTACTATGCAAGTGTTGATTACACTCAAATCGTACTCGTACATACACACACACACACACACTCACTTGGGGAGGGGAGGACAGATTAGGCTTTCTGTCTGCAATGGAAATGGAAGTTGCACTAAGGAGATGTGGAATCCCATGGAAAAAAAAAAAAAAAAGCTTTGTGCCATTGCCCTTTGTGGAAAACAACCAGTAAATCCCGGAAATGTTGGTGTGTTAATCTGCATCCTGGGCCATTTCAGGCACTGTTTCACAAGGACTATGAGAGTGGTTGTCAGCCTTTCTTTAGCCAAGGCTCACCTGAAGAAATCAGGAAGAAATCTCACCTCACCAGGTCCAGCTCCTTACACCACACTCACACATTTTCACTCATGATGGTTAATACCTCCTAGCTCCTGAGGCTGCCAATATTCCCACCTCTCCTTCCAGTAGAATAAAACCACATCCCTGAACAGAAAAGGGCACATGGCCAAGAAAGGTATCTATATGGTACATCAAAGAACTGTCCATAGGGGGTTCATGCGCACTCTCTGCACTGGCAAGCAAGATGCTTGCTAATAAGGTAGTCAGGCCTTCATAATTAATTCATGTGCCTACCGATGAGCACAGCACTGGCCTGCTTCTCCCCTGAGAAACGGCCCTGGGAGAGGTGGCAGTGGGTTAGGCAAAGCAGGGGTTAAGGAGTTGGATTGGGAATAGACGTGTGTCTCAGTTTGACAGTCATACGCTAACTGGGGATGGCTGAACAGATGCTCTCTGAATGCTAATGTCACTCATGGTGTTCTACTTTGGGCAGACTTTCTCCACCAGCACAAGTCATCTGGGAAACGGCTGAGCTGGGAGGAGCTGGTGGCCGTTCTCCTGGGGCACTGGGGCTCTGCCCAGCCAGAGCTCACCCTGGCACGCATGGCCAGGCTAAAATCTTTTGCTCAAAGAGTATTTAAGTGCCTTAAACCAGCATTGCCCCTTTTTGACAGCCCTTGGCAAGGGCTCGATTTCTCTAAGTCACCTGGGGATGGGCCTTAGCCATTCAGATACTCTTGAAGGAGTTAAAAAAGTACATTGGACTTGCCATGTACACTGTAAAAGGCATCGAACAAGTCCTTAGCCAGCATATCTTCATCGATTTAGACACCAGTTCTGTATTCAAACTGACTCCTACTTCTGAAGCACCTTTTGAAGCTGAAGGGTCTGTGCTATCAAAGCCAGTGTATGGTCAAGACCTCAAATAACAGGCTGCTTAGATCGAGGATGTACACAGTGCCATGGGGACCTGTGACATTGCATAACGATCATGAACAAGACTTACTTAAATTGCACTTGGAGAAAATATGTATTTATATAAACTTTGAGCAGAAGATGCCAAAATTTTAAAATCACATTGGAGCTGTCCGTGATAAACAAAATAGCAGAGATGTTCCTTAGCTCTACCCATGTAAACTTTCCCTGAAATTAATCAGTAGTTTGTTTGGGTGATTACAGAGATATGAGACTCTGGGTGTACAGGCAGAAGCTTGCTCACATAGGATGCTCTCAGTGGAGTAACACGGATTTACACCACTGAGAATCTGCCCCAGAGATTTTACTTTTTTTCTGAAAAACACTTCCCGCTGTGGCAGACATAACGCCGTATCAAAGGCATGTGCTGTAATACACAATAAAGATATAGCTTTCATAATTTTCAATTACACTTCCTCTGCAATGATGTTAGTGAATCTCACCCAAAAGTAAATTATTCAGTGCAGATGATATAGAAATCGTTTGATGAGTGTCACTTTTCCATTTAAAGTTTTACCAAGATCTTCTTGGATAAGGGGCTCTTTTTTTCACATGACACATTTTATATTTTGTTTCTGTCCCTCACCTTCATTCAGCAGGCTGTTTCAACTTTTTAATATACTTTTCTAACAAAACATTGAGTAGCCATTCAAATAGGTCTATTCAGGGGAAGTGCTCATTCTTTCAGCCAGAAATACTGATATATATGTTTTATTTAGTTTTAAGAATACTTTTTTTTTATTTTAATTTTAAGAACATTGAAAGCTAGAGCCAAATATGAAACGGCAACCTTCTTTCAAGGCAGGCTTGGAGGGAGGAGTATCGTGGGCTGCACTGGGAATCCTTTTCTTTCATGTAAATAAATAGTTCATTTACAAGAGCTTTTTAAATGGAAAAACATATCCAATACACCAATGCATTTAAACTCAATCATATGGTAAAATATAGCAAACTGAAAAGCTGAATTCCAGAATGTTTTTATCTTTCTTTTCATGAAGTTACAGATACATTGGAATCTAATTAAAAAAAAAATAAAATAAAAATTTAAATGTCCCTTTAACTTCACAGTTATTTTCTACATGCTGTACTTCAGATATGTACAACAATTAATCATTTCAATGTTCATCTACTCTCTCTCTCTCCTACCAAGCTATTCAGAATCCTGCTGTCGTAGTTTAACCCCAGCCAACAACTAAGCCCCATGCAGCTGCTTGCTCATCCCCCCTGGCAGGATGGGGGAAAGAATCGGAAGGGTAAAAGTGAGAGAACTTGTGGGCTGAGATAAAGACAGTTTAACAGGTAAAGCAAAAGTCATGCACACAAGCAAAGCAAACCAAGGAATTCCTTCACCACTTCCCATGGCAGGCAGGTGTTCAGCCATGTCCAGGAAAGCAGGGCTCCATCATGTCTAACAGTGACTTGGGAAGGCAAATGCCATCACTCCGAACATCCCCCCTCCTGCCTCCTTCTATTTCCCCCAGCTTTATATGCTGAGCATGACATCATATGGTCTGGAATATCCCTTTGGTCATTGGGGTCAGCTGTCCTGGCTGTGTCCCCTCCCAACTCCTTGTGCATCCCCAGCTCACTCGCTGGTGGGGAGGTGTGAGGAGCAGAACAGCCCTTGGCTCTGGGTAAGCATCGCTCAGCAGTAACAAAAACATCCCTGTGTGATCAACACTGTTTTCAACACAAATCCAAAACATAACCCTGTACTAGCTACTATGAAGAAAATTAACTCTATCCTGGTCAAAAGCAGCATACCTGACCATGTGACTTGGCCAGTAAATATGTCCTAGGTATATGCTGATGCAAATTCCTACTAGGTCTAGAACACTAACACATTCCTTCCTAGTTCAGCCTTACTGGTTGAAGCACCAGGTATCAGTACTGTAAGTGTTGCGTCAATTATTCCTCTTTGAAATGGCCAGGTAACAATTAACTCCCACCATAACTACTTTTGCAAGCATGGAAGCAAGGGAAGGAGCTGGAGGAAGAAAATGAGGCTTGCACATTGTTACAGTGTGTTCAGCCAACATACAAGGAAGCCCCTATACCATTGCACTAAGTTGGCAAAAAAAAGCCCCATGTCTATCTACTGGAGAGAGGATGGTGAAATTTCGCTGATGAACACATATATAAAGACAGACCAAGAGCCTTGAATAGGAACATCAGCAGCTTGTGTCCAAGACTAAAAGATGTAGCAGCAAAGGAGATAAAAGATGATGGAAGTCTGGATGAGAGAGATTTAGCGTGTGTTGATGTATAGGAAAGGCTGCATCAGCCGTGATGGGAGGAGAGATGACATTCTTCACTGTTTTCCTCCTTCTGCCTTTGAGTACTGCACCTGCCTGCATTTCCCTAATTCTTTAAAAAAGGCCTGGATCTATCTGCAGCTCATGACAGGTGACACATACCCATGCAAAACCCCAAGCTTTGGCATCTGTCACTGAACACATCAAGAGCATAGCCAAGTATACCTGTTTGTCCTGGCATTTATCATGCACTTGCCTTGGTGTTGGCACCGCTTAGGCAGTGCAATGCGAGTCTGGTTCCAGCTTGTTGTAAATAGCTCACAAGCAAAGGTCAAAGGCAGTTTTTATCCCTTGCATTTTATATATACTAACGGTATTTTTCTTGACTCTCTAGAAAACCTTCCTGAAGATTAAGTCTTCCCACTAGTGCACAGGAAAATACAAATTTTTGTCCTCTGCTAACAATAATCTAGCAACAGAGACATGCCACACTATCTGAAACAACAGGGAGATTTCCAGTGGCAAAATACACCACTGTGTTGCACTGTTGAGGTCCATAAGTCCAACTGAAGTCCTGCATCTACAATTGATGCACAGTCTTTGGGAGAAGAAACCTCAAAACTTGGTGAATTATAGTACCAGTGTATGGAACAGAACCGCTGTGTTATGGGCTAGCACACAAGTATCACTTAGAAGTAGTTCATAGGCGAGTGATAGAATAATCAAAGCCATGGAAAAAAACCTTGTGTGAAGAGCTGGAAATGACTTGGAATTGTTTACCTTAAAGAAAAGGGCATACAAGAGAAGTGGGTAATAGAGATCGACTAGGACCTTCTGGTATCCTTGACTCAAAATACAAGGGGAACATTAAAAGATGGGAAATTAAATCTGATGATTAGTCATATTTTCCTAATTTGCTCAAGTTCAACAGAAAGCCTTGAAGCCTAGAACCTTGTAAGATTCAAGAAAGGACTGGACATTTGTATGAATTTCACTATCAGAGAAGTTCTAGCCATGCTTAACAACAATTGGGTAAACACAACACATCATTATTTTAGCCATTCTTAGATTTTGAAATGGTAGACCAGTGCAGAGAGCAAAAAGCTTATATCTCCCTATTGTTGGGTTTTACATTACAAATGTTAGAATTCCCAGACTTTTGGGGCTCACGGACCACTATAAATCCACCAATGTTCCTACTGATTCCCAGCCTAGCAATGGAGAACTGATAGACTTACTTGTGTTGCCATCTAACACAGATCCATACATCAGCTACAGATCATATACCCTTGCCATATAACCAGATTGACAGCCCGTGCTGGGAAAGCTGGTACAAACTTTAACTACTGTTGGCGTGCTCCTTGTACAGACTTTAATTCAAATGTGCACAGTACTCAAAGAAACAAGACCATGGCCCAAAAGATAACAGGACACCCCTTTTTGCAAGCCGGCTTATCTCTCTAAGCCAGCGATCTATCAGGAACACGATTCCTCCCTACCAAAACCACTCATCTCTGAAAGAAAATTTGTAATTCCCATTCTTGATTTCCTTTCAACCTGTTTCTCTAAAACAATCTTCCCCTCAGGCAACGTGAGTCTCCAGCCTTTGTTTGGCTGAAGATGTAAATATTTGGGCACTCACAGATTTGATATATATATACATATTTGTTGGAACATTTACCACCTGCTATTCAAAGTTAAATCCATAGATTACAGAAAACAAGTTCTTTATCGCTTTTTGTCTAATGTAAAATTAAAGACAGCTGAAAGCCTACAAGCTTTCTCTTGCTTGTGAGTCAGTTGCAGCATAATTACCCCTCTAAGGCTTAAATAGTAGCAAAGAGCCAGATCTTTGCAAAGGCCCATCATCCCAGCAAGAGCTCCAGGAGCTTCTGTGCTCCTGAGGACATTAAATCAGAGGTCATTAAAGCAGAGGCCACAGACTAATGAAAACTCCTCGGCTGTACTCTGCGTGAGCTCTCATCTGCCAGTGACAAAGGCTCACTTGTCTCCTGAAGCAGGGAGACCCAGAGTCTCCATAGAGCATCATGTGCCTCTTTCCGCGACCAGTGCAGATAACACTGTAATGATGCATTGCACAGGGTTTTCCCAGCCCCATTCCAAAAGTTAAAAGTGGTTCCTAGAGGCCTGTGAGATCTTTACATAGCCAAACCTTTCCTATGTGTGAGGTCAAGTCTACCAAACCTGTGTTGCATTCCCAGGGTTGCTTTTCTTCCATAAGGCACTGAAGCAGTACTAGGTACAAGGTCCACCACTTGGCTATGGGCGGGTTTCTCCTCTCTCCAGGCATGTCAGAAACTTCTTCAGACTCAAAACCGGATGAAGCATCTGAGTTCCTGGTTACAGTCATTGAACTAAGGTTCTGCCAGCACTAAAAACAAAAACGAACCAAAAAACAAGGAGATGTGTTTGACAGGAGAATTGTGCTGTGTTCTCATGCTTATTGTTTCATTAGATTTTCAGATGGTGACCTGGGGTGCTATGGGCAGAGGAGAGCAGTCTACATAGGAGCAGGACATGTGTGTGGAGTGTATACAGTGGCACAGCAAAGCTGGTGCAAATACTGACGCAAACTGCAGCAATGCCATGACTTCCAGTATCAAACTGGGCTTGATTCTCAGTACTATGTACCGGCCTCTTTAGGTTTATTTCACTCTGTGAGCTTGCAAAATGTGCTTGAATAAAAAATTACATCTCTAAAAGAGACCAGGCTTACTTTAGACATTTCAGAATTTCCCAGTTCCTTGTGACTACTCTCAGTAAACGAGTACCAGCGCAGTTTCAACGCCCACATCTGCGGCTGGCATCCAGGCTCCAAGCACAAAACCCAACTGATCACCTGGTAACTGCTATTTGCACTTAATTCTATATGTGCAAATATTTGTCAGTACCCAGCTATGCCTATGGGACTTAAGTGACGTACGCCTAATGGTATACATAACCTTATAAGTGATATCCTCCAACCAAGAAGGTTTGGAAATCTGAGAAGCAGAAGCACTGATGAGTGGTCATTAAACTGACTGTTTGGATCTGACTGCTATAGGAGAGGAAAGGTATGTCTCTGGTCCCTAATGAAAAGGATAGACAGATATTGAAGACGACATCTGAAGAAGAGTCTTAATTACTGGTTTTGATGTCTGATCTATAACTCCCTAAAAGTTTTGTACAGGAGTAATATGGAAGCGTCAGAAAATTCCACTGGGATATAGATGAGGTCCAGTTTGCAAAAATACCCTCTTCATAAAGAAGCTCAATGCCCTCTTTTGCTTGGCAAACCATCATGAATCTATGATGCATTGCATTTGGAAGGCAACACGGTGCACAGCTGAGGCAAGTTACTGAAATGCAGGGAGAGTAAAAGCAAAATGTTCTGAGAGTGAGGGTGCATATGGGAATGTATTTGAAAAAAAAATTATATATATATAAATATACACACACATTTGCTAGAGAAAATGTATATGTATTTATAAAAAAAATCTAAACTTCTCACCAGTCAAAAGTTAGAAATGATGCAAAACGCATCTGCTTTGATAAGCCTGTTATAAATCTCACAGCTTGAAGCTTTTAGCTGACCCTTTCCAGTTCATGAATATTTTAAGCCAACCCAGTTTAATTTAAAACAACCCTGGATCAATATATGCATTTATTCTGGCACTGTCCAAATTTCAGGTCCTTGTATTGTCAAAAACTGTATCATACGTCTCCAGTTTGACTCCAAATCTAGGGTTCATTCAAGGCTGGAGCCCAAATTAGGGGTAAACGTACATGGACTGAAACCTAAAAACGCCTGTATGGAACCCGGCCAAGCAAGACAATTTGGCTAACTATATTTAGAGCAATCCTGTGACATAAAGTCTCTCCTATTGCCTGAAGCTGATGCTCAGAGAAGCACACAAATGCCCTGGGAAATAGGTGGTTTCCAATATCACTTTGTGATGGTGTTCAGCATGGGATATCAGCAAGGAGACATCTCTGCATGCCAAGAAAGTCCATGCAACCTAGCTCCAGAAAACCCACCCACTTCTTCCCTGGGGCACTGATGGGAAGCAGAGATGCCCACCCCACCAAGAATTGACACCTCCAACCTAAAGGGGTGCATCATCCACACAAAAATAGTTTCAACAACCTCAAACTGCTATTGTCCTGAACCCCCTTTGGAAGAAGTCCTCTTGCCTGCATGACACTCGTCTTCCTCCAGGTAAGCCATTGACTGAGAACTGTGAGGCTGACAAATTATTCTTTGGAGATTCTTAGGATCTTGGAGGACTTGTATGACTTTGCAAGACTTGCAAAAAACAGTTATTTATAAGAATAACTCCAAACCTACTGTTCAGTTTATATCTTAATGACATTAACAATTGTTCACTGTCCCACAGATCAGTGTTCTGCACTTCTCATCTTCACGTTGGTGAGAGGCACTTCATAGTAACTACATTGAAAATTAAATCCTGCTTTCCTCTTAAAGTCAATGAGAGTTTTGCTCTGAGTCATAATTTATTATGTACTTATGTTTTGCCTTCCTAGTACTGTTCATTTTTTTAAGAAAGCTCTCTTGAAAGACACTAGCACATATTCTACTGCACTGAATATGTTTTTCATTTTAAAACCTCTCTTTCCTTACATCTCCATCCACTGCAAAATTCATTTGGTGCCACTAACATAACACAGATCCGGTATTAATCCAAGCAGCGTACTTCTAACACAGTTAAATTTCGTAGCAGTGAGAGCCACCTGGCAGTCATCCTCTCACCTGGTGTCAGGGGCAGCAGCCAGCTCCCCGTCTGCGGTCCCTTGGGCGTGCTGGGACATCCTTGTGAGCACAGCACCCTTCAGGGGCTTCCCAAAAGCATGGACACAGATTTACAGGTGTCCATGGGAAGGGCTGTGGAGTTTCTCACTTCTCAGGCATAATTTTAATGCCCGAAAAACACCCGTTTCCATAGGAAGGACAGCCTAAATCAGCTTCCAGATTCTTTGGTAAAGAGAAAAGCTATCGGTCATTTTGAATGCAATGAATAAGAGGTACTCAGCTAAGACTGCATCACAGCGCCAACCTTTCTACCTAATTGCACATGCTAGCGGTGATAAAAAAGGCAGAAACACGGACCGGTTTTACACTTGAAGTGCATTTGTGGGGGCTTATTCAGTGTATAGATTGTCTGTATAACCAGCCTCTAAGGAAATACCTACATAAACATCCAGCCTGTGACTTCATTAAGATGCTCACTGACTCTATGGGAAGTCCATAATAATCTCTATAGAAAGAATGCGATCAATATGTTATCGAGAAGATAAGTCAGTGTCAACGCTAATGTTTAAATATTCATCTACTTGTACCAACATCTTGTCTGTTACTGAAACAACAGGAATATTCAAAGATTAACTCTACATAAAAGACTCGGTAATTTTTTTCTCCAATTCTTGTTTTTCTCTCGTCAGTTCTACGAACAGTTGTTAAGTAGAACAGGTTGGCATTTTTTCATCAAAACGTTACTTATTTGAAAAATGGGTCTTGGAACAAACCAAGACTTTTGCAGAAAATTTTCATTTGGGGAAATTTTTCAGCTTGTTGTCAAGAAAAGTGAAAACTGAAAAGAACTCATTTTCCAGGATACACAATAGTTCTGAATATATAATCAAAAGAGCTAAAAGAACCAGACGGTATTTGTTTTAATCCAAAGAATTTGAAGGGAGAGAATATAAAAGGACTCATATTAACTGCAAGCACATTTATGAGGAGCTTCAGAAGAGAGAAGATTTGCTTCTTCATTCAGGACCACTAGCCTAACTCCAGAAAGTACCGGAGGAGAGGAGGAGGGAGGATGACTTCCTAGCATTTGCGACTCACTCAAGCCATTTCTATCACTCAGAAGAGATTTCCCAACATTTCTGCAGTGAAAGATCTGTTTAAAATTAGAAATAAAGAAAAAACTTTATGTAGAAGATTAAGAAGCATGTGAAATACTTGGACAGAAAGATGCTGAAGTTCACTGAAGCTTGCGTTCTGCATGGTGCTGCTTGGAGGCTCTAAATATAACCAACATTTCTGCCACCAGAGGCAACAGTCCCCTGCAAAAGGGGAGAAAATTGATCTCCCAGGCGATCGCACTGCCCTGAGAAATCCTGCTGAAGAGCATTAACATGGTTTAATGCCAGATGGTGAGTACATCTACCTGAGATCTGGAAAAAGTAATATGTGGCAGTGAACCTAGTCCCACAACTAATTCATCTCTTACAGCAGAGGCACTGTGCAGCGTATCAAAAGTAAATCAACACTTCCAACACCTTATTCACAGGTAAGCATTGAAGAAAAGCCTGCTACCATTTCTTAGGTGGGATTTGAACATCAGAACTGGATGAGTGATATGACAATAAGAGAAGAAACAGAGGCAAACCACGCTGTCATCAAGAGAGGTTTGTAATGGAATAGCATAGTATTTGCCATTTTGCTATTTACCAAAAGTCTAGTTTTAATCAGGGCTGTAATTAAAGCCCTTAATCATTCCGAACAGTTCCAAATGAATGGCTTCTCTCATGCGTTAACATATCATTTATGCAAGAACTCTACATGTAAGGTAGTGTCAGTAGTTTGTCTGGACATAGGAAGTAGCCTATGAAAACACAAATCTATTTGTTGGTATTTTAATACAAATCTGAAAATGCTAGTTTACACATTTAAGAAGCTGTTACAAACTGTCAAGCAAAAAAAAAATATGTATCTTGTGAATTAATGAGGCTTCCTAAAGACACAAACTGTGTCTGTACACAGCGTGCTATGCTGGTGAAAGGGCAGCAAATAGAGCATGGCAGAAAGCAGTTGCAGCTGCAGTGTGGGGTTGTGTCCCAAAGGACATGCTCCAGGAAAGGGCATATTGTCCCCATGGCCAAGTCTACAAGGGCTGAATTAGTTCTCATTGAGCCCTGGCTTGGGAAAGGACTTTAACAAAAGTGGGAATGGGATTTATAGCCGTCCCTTATGCCTGGACACATTTTTCAGGCCACCCCCAGATTCAAGAATGTATTCACAAACCCCAAAGGGAAGGGGTTGAGGTGGGAGTTACTTGTACTCACCCATGAACAAGAGCCTTCCTGCGTTTGCTACCGCCGATAAAGTCCTGGTACCAGAAACTTCATGGATTGTGATGGAGTCATTTGGGATGCAAATAAATGAAGGCTAAATCCGGGCCTCAGTGTTGAGAGGTATTTCTGGCTTACCCGTGTGTACTGTCAATACTTCACCCCTCTCCAATCTTCTCCATTTGCCTTGAGGCGTTGGGGCAACGGCAGCAGCACTGGCAGCAGAGCAGAGGCAAGAGGTCAGATAGGACCAGTGGGGAAGGGAGAGCTCTAGAGAAAGAGGAAAGAGGTACTGAAAGGAGAAAAGACACCGGGTAGGTGAAAATCTAGCAGCAAACACTCACTGTGATTTGAGAGTTTTGAAGAATTTCCACCTGTTCTGGTGAGAAGGCATATACTGAAAGACTGCATTGGGGTTCTCCAAGGAAGAGCATGTATTTTCCTTCCCTGCTTTAAGGAATTAAAACAGTGTGGGAATTAATCAGATTTATAATCACAATGTAAAGCACATATGGTATTAGGCAAGGCTGGGAATGGTATCCAATTTTCAGTCCTCAGCTCCTTGTGTTTCCCCTCCCAACAGCTGTTTAACTCTCTCTCTTGAAGATCATAAACCTCCTGTTCCCAGGTGCTACTGCTCCCTTCTGTTTCTCCGTTGGCTGGCCGGAAAGGCAACAAGAGCCTCCCAGAGCTTCTTGCTCCCTAAAAGAGTGGGAAAGGCAATCCCTTTCCACCTTGCTAGCAAAGGTGCAGGAATTTGCCACAAAACCTTTTACCCTAAGGAACCTGCTGATTTCTTTAAGAAAATGTTCCAAAATGGGTTTTGCTGAACTTCCAGCAAAACATTGGTGTGTTTCTGAGGAAGAACTGGTACACTCACAGTGCCATGGTGGACTCCACAGGGAAGTCCTAGCAGAGGGATGGAAGTCCTCATCAGGCCACGTCAGAGCCTGGGCCTCCCAAAAAGCAGAAGACCACGAGGACTTATGTCCTCATGGCATCTGGTAGGTCCGGTTTCCATGTGCAGTAGTGAGCCCTGAGAGCCACATCTCACAGTGCACAGTTTCCTCTCCTGCTTCGCACTGGAGATTTGAATGGTCCCCACTGCATTTGCTCCAATTATGTGCTGAAGCAGGTAAGTAAAATGCACCTGTATGAAACACTTTACCGATGTCCTGCCCTTGGCTTTACATGCCCACACAGATGTTCTCCAGCACGAGAAACGTTATGTGTGTGCTTCAGGGCTGCAGTGCGGGTGGCAATCAGCAGGTATGCCAGGTCACTGGTCTTGGGTCACCAGTTGTCACCTGCAGCACCTATGCCTTTGGAGATTGCACCTTATTACATTTCTTTCAGGATGACCAATGATGGGTGGATGAGCTATAGGTATAAAATCCCCCTTTTTCTCTCAGAGGCTACAATAATATTCAGTCCCACTTCCACGTCAAGCTTAGGTCTGCATTTTAACACATACATCGAGGAGACGGTGCTTAAAAAAAAAAAAAAATCTAATATTATGCTTTTGAATAGAGAATTTACCTAAGTAAATAATTATTTTTAAACCCAAGATTTAGGCAGCTTTAGTATTCCACATTATGCTAATGTTTGACAATTACTAAGTGTGGGTATCAGCCAGCATTTTTTTTTAAGTTTAATTTAAAGCAATTTGACATGGAAAGGTTATTACTTTAGTTGCCAATAAAAGCTGTACTTTTAACATAAGTGTACACCAAGCCCTAGGGTATGTGACTATTATCTTTTCTGCAATTATGTGGTGTTCTACATAAATGTTTAAAAAAAAAAAA
>VXBL01007149.1:523244-546401 GCA_013400195.1 Aramus guarauna
AAAAACTTAGAAATATCAAAAGTACCAACTTAGCTACAATATAAAAGTTGAGCAGCAGAGGCGGGAAGCCCGGCTCCCGCAGACACAACACAGGTTGAGGTTTCCTCCTAGAGGTACCGCCGGGAACGGCGCCTCCGCCCGCGGCCGCCCGCCCGCCGCTGCCCCGCACCGCTCCGCACCGCTCCGCACCGCGCCGGGGCTGCCCGCCCCAGGCTGCCCCCAACCACCTCACCAAACACAGATACTGCCACTTCGCTGCTGCTTCATCTGCATTCCCCGCAAAAGCGGTTTGTTGGTTTGGGGGTTTTGTTGGGTTTGGTGGTTGTTTTGTTGTTTTTTTTTTAAAAAAAAAGGTTTCCTTTTTTTTTTTTTTTAAAAAAAAAGGTTTCCTTTTTTTTTTTTTTTAAAAAAAAAGGTTTCCTTTTTTTTTTTTTTTAAAAAAAAAGGTTTCCTTTTTTTTTTTTTTTAATTTTCCTTTTTCTTTTCCAGGTCCTCTGTGCTAAGAGGGGAAAAAGGTTTGTTTTTCTTGCATCCCTCTTGAGCTTCTGCTTTTCTCTCATAAGGGGAAAGCGCAGCTTCCACTTGTTTTAGGGCTGTGTTGGCAGAAGAGACCCCACGACTGTAGCGATGAACCTCCTTGCTGCGCAAGGCAGGGTGCAATCCTGCACCCAGCGGCAGCCCCGTGCCCGGGGAGCAGCCACCATGCAGCAAGGCACAGATCCCAACCCAAACGCAGAAGCACCACTGCATGGGCAGCCCTACCTTGAGTGGAAATCAGCCTTTTTTCCCCCCCCAGGAAATCTAAACATGAGAAAAAACTTGTTTCTTTGAGGGTGACAGAGCACTGGAACAAGCTGCCCAGAGAGGTTGTGGAGTCTCCTTCTCTGGAGAGATTCAAAATCCGCCTGGACATGATCCTGTGCAACATGCTCTAGGTGATGCTGTTTTAGCAGGGCGGTTGGACTAGATGATCTCCAGAGGTCCGTTCTAACTCCTATGATTCTGTGACATTACCTGAGACCATGAAAAGCCATAATGCCGGTGCTGGAGCCCCTGAACAGATGAAGCCCTGAGTACAGGCTTGTGGAGGAGAGAGGTGAAAGCCTGGCCTTAGCAGGACGCAGGCCAGCTCACACATGCATGGGGAGAGGCATTTCCCTCCTGACACCTGCTGATGTCCAGGATTCATTTCTTTGGCCAAAGTGAAGATGTCATGCAAACCAAAAGTGCCGTGAGGGTGTTTGCCCATCACCCTTGGGACTTGGCACCGAGCACCGTACACTCTTGGGCTGTTTAGTCTTGAGCCCCTCCTGCATCACTGAGTGAGACACGGCCTCTTCCAGCAGCCTCTCTGGGCCAACAAGGGGCAGAGCGGAGGTCCATGTGGGCACAGCATCTCCAAAGCAGTGTCTCCAAACAGGGTCCAAGCCCCACATCAGCCTGTGCAGGTAAACTCGCTCTGCTCTGCTCTGCCCGCTCAGCCCTTCAAAGGCAGAGCCTGGGGGCAAACAGATCCAAGCGAGACAAGCTCTAGTCCAAACACTGGAGTAGAGTTAAGAGATCATTTTGATAACTTTTTTTTTTTTTAAAGTCTAGGGTTCTTTTTCTGTCTGGGTTTTGTTTTTAAAGTTAATTTGAAGCTTGTGAAAGTCACAGCATGGTCTTTGCTGCCTGAAACTCTTCTTCCCAAAACCACCTGGCACTAGGGCAATGAAAAATTCACTTTCCTGCAACACCCTGCCAGCGCCTTTTGGTGCTAACCTGCAACCATCTCCTGGCAGGGAAAGGGAGTTCAGCCTCAGAAGCCTAGTCAGCCCTTTGTCTTTCTACTGAGAAAGTGAGAACATTGGTTACAATTCCAGTGCCAATTGCAGTTCATGTTTCAAATTAGCTAAAAAGTTTGTTATTTTACACTTTAGGTAGGAGCTGCAACAAACTGTTCACCAGCAGTCCAAGTGATAGTATACAAGCCCCTCTAGGATCCCTTGGAAGAGCTCCTGATGAGTTCACCAATGTTTGCACATTAACCTCTGGGTGAAAAGCCAGCCAGAGGGATGTGAGAACTCCACTGAGCCCTCCAGAGCATGACACAAAATGATGCAAGTGTGGGAGCTAGGAGAAAAAAGGTTTCATGAGCCCAGAAAAATAATAAAACATTTAAATCCTTAATTGTTTTTCTTGAAGATTTATCCAAAATTGAGCTCTCCTTAAGCCTATAAGTTTGCAGAGCATTGTCAATAAATTAGATCATGCACACAAGGCAAGGATTTCAAGCCAAAACGCTCTAGCCCTGAGTCGCTTAACAGCAACACTCCCCAGAAAAACGACTCGAGATGAAACATGAGATATGTATTAATTATCAATGGTCTAATAGAAAATTTAATGAAGACAAGTATCTTCTTGCACTTTATCCACGATAACGATGATAGTACGTCAGCGAGATGCATACCTTACAATGTGGCGGTGAATGTCAAGTCTGAAGCCATTATAGCAATTCACCACAATAATGGCTAGCCAATGTATGGACTTGTAGCACTTAATCAAAGTAATGACATTCATCCACAATTATTTATGTTATGGTAACAAAGAGCTGCCAAATGCAAAACAAATGACATGAGGATTTGCAAGTGAATTCCTTCCCGTAAATTCTCCTTAGGTTATGCTTAAAGGCCCTCAGGATGAAGTCCATATAAATTCAGAGCGTTATCAAAATGGTGGTGCAATCGTGTCACATTTTACTGCCTATAAGCCATGAACCCAGCGCTATTGCCGAAATGAGCTCTTCAGCCAACAGAACTGTATTGATATCATTTGAGCTGGCCCTGATTTACACCCAAGAGTCATCTTCAGAATTTTACGGGGGGGCGGGGAAAGAAATTTTTGGAAGACAACCTTTGCTTATATCTCCCTATCAAGGAAAACAAAGACCCAGTTGTATCAACACTTATACATGCATTTAACTTAAAGTATATGAGCAGTTCCCACTTACCTCAATGGGCTTGGGATTAGAGCCATTATAATTACCAACCATGATTCTCTATTAAGTGTAGTACTTTTCTTTCAGGGCCATTTATGTGGGTGTTTGTATAAAAACACTGTCAAAAACTAACACCACCAGTAAATATAAAATGGCAACATTCAGGTTCAAATGCAATGAACTAATTTATTTTTTTTTTAACATTACATCCAACTGTTTTTCACCACTCACAGATGTCACTGGAACAACTTGAATACAAAAAAATTGCCTAAGAACAATATACTACACAGACCAGCTAATATTGATTGCTTTAAAAATGCCCCCTGTTAAACTAAATAATAGCCAAATCTCACTGCAGTAAATGTGCATTTATATCATTAAATTGTAATTTAACAGAAATCTGAATGCATAGTGAAAAACATGAAAATGTTGAAAATTAAAGATTGCACTCTTCCCCACCCCCCCCACCCCCATTATGAGCCTCCAAAGCAACACCCAAAAGAAGAAAACAATCATTTCATATCAGCTCACCACTTAGCTGCACAGGCCAGAACTGGGACTAAGCTAAACTCTAATACGCACGTTCCTCAGGGACCTATGCCCCTGCGAGGGGAGGCTGGGGGACGCCCCTCACCACAGGCTCTGGCCACCTTCGATGACCAGATTATGGCCCGTCATGTAGTCCGAGGCTTCGGAGGCCAAATAGACGACGGCAGCCTGCAGGTCGGTCACCTGAGCCAGCCTCCCGGCGGGGATGTCCCCCAGCCAGCGCCGCACCAGCGGCCGCAGCTCCTGGGAGCGGATGAGCGGCGTGTCGACGATGCCCCTGCAACAAGCACACATGCCAGGAGGTTAGGACCGGGTTTTCCCCGGAAGGAAAGGCGTTCGAGATGCTAACTCGAAGGGAAAACGGTGGAATAGCATGAAGGAGAGGCACAAGCAGATCTGCTCTGCCTCTGCTGAAAGCCCCGATACAAACTTTGGTAGTGCTGCTTTCCTATCGCCTTTCGCCGCTGCCAGGCAGGCTTAGAGGTTTTCTGTAAAGTGAGCACACACATACTGTATTCTGAGCTCAGAGCAGTACCCCCTTACTTCTAGGTTACTCGTTGTAATCACTAGTTTTTTGTTGGTTTGTTTTTTTTTGTTTTTTTTTTTTAATAGAAAAAAAGCGTGGCATTGGAACCAAAGGCACCTTGAACCAGGTCTGTCACAGCTCATGGGAACTGCCATCCTTCTACCGATTTCTCTTCTCACCGTTTCACGGCGTCATGTCAGACAGCGTGTTTGCCTACAGCCCAGAAACTGAAAACAGCCTGACTTTCCATATGACAAAAACCGGGGGAAACAAAAGCCAGCACCCCTCCGGGCATCAGACCCTTTCCACACAAAAAAGCAGAGGCAAAGAGAAGCACAGCATGCCCGGTGCAATTCCCCTTACACCAGCACCCCGACAAATCACACCGCATTTACCTGTCTTGCCTTTTTGACGGTAATGAGTGACTACACCATTTATTAAAACTCTGCTAAGTTCATTTTTTTCAGGTGCCCTAAAAATGAGTGATGCTCCGGAAAGCACAATGCAGGGTGAACATTTGGCTGGCTTTTATGACTTTAACTGCGACTGATTTGTCATACTCCTCCTTAACAACATATTTGTATTTTGCGAAATGTATAATTTTTTCAGCCCCTGAACAAATATATTTACATAACTGTGTCTAACGAGAAATTACATTTAACTTCTCAGAAATGACAATAACTAAAACCTGAACTGCCAATTCCACTTCATTAGTGTGGTAGAAATGCATTCCAAATGTTAATAAAAATTCCAACATGCTGATAAATTAGCGCTTCTAAGGAGCATGTGACACCTTGGTTAACATATTCAACCTCAATTATATTTCTCTTCAGCACCCTGTTATCTGGAACCTTTGCTGGCAATCAGAGGTGCTGTTTTTCAGCGGCCAATTTTCTAGATAATGTAGCTTATCAACACTGTGGGTAAACTTGCCAATGAAATCAGGCTGCACTGAACCACACACACGCTAATTGCATCTCTTTTTTATGCATATTTACAGACTGTCACTTCAAAGAAATCAGTGGCCCATTGAGGCAGCCAGTTAGCTGGAAGAATTGCCTCTTGCAAATGAAAATTAGCAAACAAGCTAGTGATAAATATGAAATGAACAAAGTATAAAAATACTCGTTTTGTTCTGAAACTTCATCGGCATCCCAATTTATACTTCCAAGGAAATAATTTTTTGAGACACACTGGATTCTGGGTATTACCTTTTGTTTTAAATGAAGGCTGAAATCTGCTATTTACTCTGTTACGAAGTGGAACTAATTCAGACTTTCCCTCAAACATTTCTGTTTTCTCTAATCACTCAGGATTTAAATATCGGCTTTATTTTTTATTGTAATTGTCAATAAACACCACAGCAGTTCAGAAACACCGAGCGATGCAACTCGTTTAAGCTCTGGCAACACAATAAAATCAAACACGCTCTAATATAGGACTGCAGACGATTTACTTATTTCCCCCAAACACAGCCCCCCGCTCTCAGCCCTCGCTGCTCTCCCAAACTCCCCGAGAACTGGTTTTCTTCAGAGAGGAACACGCTTTGAGCAGCAGACGTGAAATATGTTGGACTCCTTTCCCTTACATGCCTCTCACCGTGCTTACAAAACCATCAACATAATCATTCTGGTTTTACACTATCAGAGATCAGAATAAGATCCAGAAGATTTTGTATTTTTTTTTTTTAATTTACATATATGTTTTAACCC
Organism: Aramus guarauna; assembly: GCA_013400195.1. Classification (NCBI taxonomy): domain Eukaryota; kingdom Metazoa; phylum Chordata; class Aves; order Gruiformes; family Aramidae; genus Aramus; species Aramus guarauna. The sequence goes on from VXBL01007149.1 coordinate 529,009, forward strand.
CAGGGGTATGCAGATTAGGGAATACAACACACAGCCCTCCAGCACAACAGATTTTGCTAAGAGGAGGACATTTTTCAATCTGTTCGGAAAAACGATCTTTGGGCTGATCACTGCAACCTGTAAATCACAGCGCTGTGCCTCTTGCTGGACCTTTCTTTAGGTTCACTTCAAGTAGGAAAAATTTAAACGTGTAACAAAACTTCATTACAAATTTTTGTTATATAAATGAGGAAAAATATAGCGCAAAACTTAAAAGTTGCAAACACACATACTGATGGCACTATAAATATTAGGCATGTCATTGATACTACACATCTTCTGGGAAAGCTTTGGTGCCAAGTTGGGCAATTTAATGTTGTCGAACCCTTTTAGGCAGATTTTAGTTGGCTTCTAACCAGTTCCAGCAAAGACAACTGCCAATGCATTAATTCCCTACCTCATCTCATATGCAGTGCTGAGCCTATCAGTACTTTCTGTTGCATGTCAATGTAATATCAAACTGCTGGTTCCTTAACATTAGATATGAGCATCAATATTTCATTATTGATACACAGGACAATTTGATACATTAGGAAAAGAAAAAAAAAAAAAAAAAAAACCACAACAAACCAAAAAACCCCAGTTGCCTAAAACATTTCCACTTCGAGAGACACATTAGGAAAAATATCACTTACCAGATACTTAACTGGAATTGTTACGTGCGCTCAATCCCCAAATGAGAGCAAAAAAAGATTCCATCTGTGTGTAACTTGATTTCTTTCAGATGAGTTATTAATTTGAATGAGTTAAGTACACTCCACTTAATCAGGAAGTGTTTAATCAAGAGATCCACTTAATTGGGACATCTCCCAAGGAATTAGATTTAAGTCCAAAGATACTTACCAGCAACAACTGCTGCTTAATGGGGATAGTAATGCTGCTTAATTGGGACACCTTCAGGTGATGCTGGGGTGCTCCTTCTCCTCCCAGCTCTGCCTCTCCTTCCCCCCCGATGGGGTACACCCAAAACCCGCGGTGATCCTGCCCTACCTGCTTTCTGACTCCTTGTACCCACCGGGCTAAGAGCCTGGTACGGCACCGTACGGCTGCCTCCACGCCGTGCCGGGGGAGCAGAGCCAGACCCACAGGGGATGAGGCCTCTTTGCATCGCAGCCCAGATGCAAATTCCTGCAGCCCGTCAGTGGGAATGTGGTTCATCCCCTGGGCCTGCTGAGTTTCACGGGGTCCTCGACGAGCTGACCTGGCTGAGGGTTGAGCTGAAGATCAATTTCCAGCTGCCCATCCCAAAGGTCAGCGCATTATGGCATATTACGCCTTACAAATCGAGCAGGGGGATGCAATTAGCCCCAAAACTGGACACTGATTCAGTGCAATGCCTACAAAAATGAAGCATTCCAGTGCTGCACGTGCAAAAAACCAGAGACTCTCAAAAGTCCCCTGCTCCATCACCCCCAACACACTTCACATGTGCTGGGACCAGGAAAGGGACTAAAACGCACTGCGGGCAGCCAGGCATCAGCCGGCAGTCAGAGCTCTGTAAAGGTCCCTGTTGACACGAGGGCCCCTCTGCAGCCTGACCCCCACATCCCTTTTGGGAAGACTCCAGCACCTTCTTAATTTTGCACAGCATCAGCCGCTGTGAGGCAATTGCACTAGATGGTGACATAAGGGCTGAGCACAGTTTCCACGATACACGGAGACGCTTGCTGCTACGTGGAGCAACAGGCAGCGTCAGCCGAAGCATCCAGGGAGTCTCTGCCACCTTCTCCCCATGGGCATGAGACTTGCCTGGCCAGTGAGCGAAGCCTGAATCTTCAATTTTATAAATGCAGTAAATTATCCTAAGGACACTGCCATAACATTTTATGCATTGATAACTTTTATGCATTGCTCTGCATAAGTTTTATGCACTCATTAAGAAATTAAGTTGATAAAAAGTGACCAGATAGGAAGAAAGAAAAAAGGCCAAAAGGTTTGCATGGTGAAATAACGTTTAAGGGCAGACTGGAGCGTTTGAAGCTTCAGCCAGAGGTATGCTGAGAGTGCCTTCAAGCATTAATGCAACCGTGAGTGGGAAGGGCAAAGGACTTAAGGGCGCACTTACAGATTTTACTTATCCAGAGATTATCTTGGGTACCATCATGCCCTCCATCTACCTCTGTGCTCCTCACACTCCTCAGGATCCCCTCCTGTTATAAGATGGCTACATGCTGGGTTGGACACCCATGCTCAGAAAGACTTGTGCATATGGGACATTTTTCAACCCTGCAGAGTATTCTTGCGGCGTCGACAGACGCGCTGTCGCACTGAGGGTACTGCCAGGTGGTGGGTACTAAGCTCAAGCGGGCTGTGCCTCGGTGAGTCACGCCAAGAGACACGCCACCACCACCGGTGGGGTCCGTGGTTCTGGGGATGGGTCCAAATCTGCACTGAAACGCAGGTTCACGTCTCATATAGGCAGAAGGGTAAATGTGAATATTTATTCACTCTCAAGCATATGTGGCTTTTGCTTCGGAGGAGGGAGCCGAGCTGTATGAGCTGCTGTAGGGTCCTTCCTCCGAACGCTACCCAGAGCTCCATGGGCAGCCCCGGCACGAGGGGCTCAGCCAAAGCTCTGAAATACTGGAGAAAAACTCTGCCTGGCTCCCGGAGCGGTTCAGTCTGGGTCCCCAGCTGCGGTAGTGGGGACTACTCTGTCCAGAATGGGGGGCATTTGCTCTCTGTGACTTTTCTGGCTGTTCCTCCCCGAATAAAACTCCCTTTCCTGTTGTAGGATTTTGAGCTCAGCGCTGGAGTTTAAGACAAGTAGGCATGATCAACATACAACCCCCTTTTGGCTTGAAAAGTAGAAAAAGAGAAGCATAACTTTTTTTTTTTTTTCTCCTTGCTCTTGACAACTACCTCCAGAAACATAACTTCTTCAAATATTAGTGTATGTTTCTAACTTATACAAAACAATGAGTTTTCACCATTTGATGGATATTTTTTAAATTTATGTAAACCCCCCAGAAATGGGCAATTCCTCATCTGAGAGCCTCCTCATCCATGATTGCTGTGAATGTGGCACTGCTGTCCCACCTCTGTTGGTAACAATTACCCGGTGCTTTCAGACACAGTTCCTGCCAGATCCTGCTGAGCTTCCCTAATTCCCTTCATCTCCCCTGGCTCCCGAAAGCCAGTGTAAATTCACTAGCACTAGTTGTGAGAACACTATTGCGGAGCTGATAGCATTGGCATGGGGAAAATCCCGTTACAAAGTAAGATGCCGCTTATAGAATCTGTGGGTCCCATAGCACAGTGGATGGAGTCACTGGTATAATCAGGGATAAATAATCATAAGGAAGACAGCTAGCACAAGGAAGTGGAGAGCAGACCGACAGTAAAAACACAGGCACTTGCCATTGAGCTCTGTGATTTTTTTTTTTTTTTACTCCACTTTGTGGATTAAAATATGTAATTTGTTTTCCCTAATTTGATGTACATTATATCTTCATTATTACAGTTTAACTCCTGGGTTAAAATCCTGCCCTTCTTACTGTGATTGACTTCAATGGTCTACGGAATTTGACCGCTTCCAATTAACGCTATCCACTTGGGTTTCTGCTTAGTACTATCATGCCCTGTTAATTGTTTAATAAAATGACTGTGTTGGGTATGTGTGAGAGAAACAGGTAGAGAAAAAGCGTATGCGGTAAGAAAACTTTTCTTTGTGAATAAACACCATAAAATAAAACATACAGCTTTAAGCCTCTAAAAATAAGGAAAATGTAATTTGTAATGAATATATATATATATATTTACAAAATTACACCTGGCCTCCTGTGATTGTCAGAGCTGAACAGTATCTCAATTACAGCAGTACAATGTGGCTTTTAAAGTGCCTATATATTTGTCTCAAGTAAAAAGGGGAAAGAAGTATTGTCTATTAAGTGTCAAAAGCCTTTTCTTTAACCACAGAAGGCTTGGACAGACTAAGGAAATATTTCATCTGGAAGAGAAATGCTAAAAACTACCCTTCACGTTATTGGAAAACCTATTATCAAATGCTAAAACCTCTTCTTAAATCCCTGAGTATACACAGCAACAGAGCAGGCTTGGTTCTAAGCATTTAAACCTTTGTTAAGGAAAAGACAACATAAAAAGGGATGCAATCCACCTGCTAATTAGAAACTTTATTTGCCGAGATACTGTTCATTTGAGCTTTTTAGAACATTTCATTCTCTTTGTACTTTCAAAATGAGACTGCGTTTTACTTACGGGGAAATGCAGTTGACTTTTACTCCTCTGTCAATCCACTCGGTTCCTAATGTCTGCGTTAATTTTACGACCCCGGCTTTCGAGGTGTTGTACGCCAACTGCTTCTGCGGGTGCGGGACTAGAAGGGATTCAGAAATAGAAAATTATTTATTCTCCACAAATTAAGATAGCTCAGGCACTACTCCCTGTGTTGAGGTGAACTATTTGCCATTTTCCCTGATACTAGGCAGGGGCAAGGAGAATTCAGCCACCCACAACACAAAACTCTAAATCTGTATTTTGCCATCTAATGTTTTTGCCTCAGCAGCTGGGCTACTGGAGGAAAAAAAAAATTTTTTTTTTTTTGAGGAAAAAAAAAAAAAGAAATAAAGACATTTAAAATGTTCCATATTTGTGTAAAGCCAAACCCAATGTATTAAACATACATGTGCAATTTTTGACTACTCCCCCAGAAAGATAATCATATACACACGTGCACATTCATATGTTATACACATATATATGTTTATATACAAAATACTTGGACACTGTAATACTAATAAAATATGGTATAGCGTAATATGATATATAATATGATATAATGTAAGTGCGTAACCGATTTTATATAACATATTATATAGAGCTTCTTGGAACAAATTATTCTCCTTAATTTTCAAATTATCCATAGTCTGAAGCAAACACATCATATTATCTAATCCATGTTTGTGTGGATGTGAGCACAGGTGCATCCCAAAAATTCAGAACACCCACCACTTTCAAAATCTGAAGCTTTTGAAACTGTTTCAGAGATGTCACATGTCAGTCAGAGAGGGAAAATGATCGGCTTGCTAATTACAATGTTCAAGCTTGTTAGTGCTGTGTGCTCGGGTGGCTCTGCCCCTCCACCAGCTCTCACACTTGCAGTGTTCCCAGGAAAGCTACTTAAGGACAAATCCCCAGTGGATGTAAAGTGCTTTAAACCCATGGGAGTCAAACCAACTTGGTCCAGCTGTTGGGATTTACACCCACAAAGTCTCTCTCCTTGGACTTTTCTGACTGCCATCATGATTTCTTTAAACAAATCCAGCACAAAGCACCGATCCATAAGCAGCACTGTATCGGTACTGAGCGTCGCCGAGTTGCTGACTTTTTTTATAGAGGAAACGTGGGGAAAATCAGTGCTAAGTATCAGTAATCACAAAGGCAGGCAATTGTAGCCTGCCGGGTTAGGTATCGCTGGACCCTGGCAGCAGGTGAATCGCTGCGTTAGTATAAGGTACGGCAGGCAAACCCCACAGCATTTTGATAAAAGCACATAAGCAGCCCAGGGAGATGGAATTAAATTGGTCTTAATTTATGAAGTTAAGCTGGCGCATCAAATCCAGATCACCACCGTCCATGGTATCCCAACGTATCCACAACTGCTTTTATTGACTAAAACTATTGGGTTTGAGTATATCAGTTTAAAGGGTGAAAAGCAGATAGTAACAAATTGAGTTATCCAAACTCTGAAAGAGCAAAAAGCCCTGCTGCAAATTACTGGGCATGCGAATAAGGAGCCGTTGCCTTGAACATAGATGTTTGTGCATAGATTTAAAGGACACCCATGATGGGGGCAACAATTAGCGGGTTTTAGCTGCATGTGCTGAAGGTTTGCTCAGAATTCAGAAGCCTCTTGCTTGCTACAAAGAGCATTTCACACTATGGCCCCCCTCTACCAGCATTTATTCTGCACTAATTTTTTTTCAATATGAAATAATTCGCATTTTGACCAGAAGAACCGCCTTTGCCCTCTGCACGTGCCTGTCGCCCCCCAGACGCAGCGCGCTGTGTGGGCTCTCAAAAAGATGTGGAATGTAATTTCTTGATTAATTGCCATGCATCAGCTCCAAGTTACATACAACTTCGGTAGTTAACCTTGTAACCTCCCAAAAGCGGTTCTTCGCTAAACTTTCCAAACATGTCTGTTTGTGATAAATCATTCGGCATTTGCTAAGAGGAAAAGAGTTTTGGCACCGACTCTGCACCTCTGTTGCACATGGGTGAGAGCAGCAAGTTGCTGCAAGCTATCAGAGTCAGCTTTCTGATTTTGGATGGGTGCTCAGACAGGGTTTTCAAGAGTCCTTCTGTGTAAATGCTTTTGTCTTCATAAGAATGTCTAAGGAAGGTAATTCAGAAGATGAAATTTCCCCCTCCCGAGACACTTGGCCCCTCTCAGTCAGAACTGCTCAAGAAGAAGCCAACGAGCATTGCAAAGCCCTGGCGCTGGGTGGGTTTTCTGCAGCTGAGCACCCCGCACCGCCTCCTCTTCCCTTACCTAAGCTGCCCTTTCAGGTGGTCTCTTACAGACAGAAGAGCAAATCTGCAACCCACCAAACTCATACAAAACAGGGCTAGAGCTTGCGAATAAAGGTATGCCTCCAGCAGTGTCACCAAAAAAATCTGAATTGGTACGGCTTCTGGGGTGTGAGGACGCTCACTCCTGTTTCAGACGGAGAAGAATGGAGCAAAGCAGATAAAAATGCTGCCAACATCAACTGCGTTACTTTTTAAACACCTGACACTACGCTTTTGCAACCTTGTTCAGTGCATAAGGCTTCTAGCCCGACCTTGAAGCAGCCGTGTAATGGTAATGAGAGGTGCACACAGATAGAGAAGACCAGACCACTTCCCACTAAAGATATTCACTGTAAAAATTACAGATCTGAGTTACACCTGTGCACATCGCAGAGCCGCAGCAGCCTCAGCTCTGCTGCTGAAGCATACGTCTGGAATAATTCCAGTGAAATACCAGAATCAAAATGCACATATGCAAAATGTATGCAGCTTATCTTCAATTAATTAAAACTGATTCTGAGCAGTGTATCTGGAAAAATCACAAACAAAAACCTCCTTATCCTGCTAACAGTCTCCTCATTTTCCTGTATCTCTGAGGAAGGACTCAACCTACAACAACAAAAAAAAATATCCCCTAACTATTTCTAGAAACATTTCATACTATGCCAGTTGGCCAACATACTTAAATAACCAACCAACCAACATATTTATTTAACATTCAGCAGATGGACATGATATGAACATCGTGGTTTTCAGTCGTAGTTTTATAACTACTAGATTTTTTCAATGCCAAGATTCAAACAGGTTCAGAAGGTAAACACATCTCTTCATCTCTTAACTTCTGGCCTAGCACGCATTAACTTTCAATGACATTTCAACGCATCTTGTGATGTCCCTTCCAGGCTGCTCCCAGGGTTGCTTTCCAGCATTCATTCCTGCTCCCAGACTGATACCCCTCTCAAACGTGATCCCCATGTGGGTCTCAGGGGACTTGGTGTGCCAGCCAAGGACGTGCAGCCCCAAGTTGGGGTTGGGACGGATGCCGTGGTGGAATGGCATCACCTCCAGTTCAGGAGAACTGTGCCAAGGCCCGATGGAGAACCTGGGAAATGCCTCTCCTTAAGCAGCAGAGAGCAATTCTGGGCTGCAAGAGCAAGCGTACCAAACCAGCAGACCCCCACTGGTGCCAGTTTCCAGATCTTCATAACTTTCTCTAGGGTGGAGTACCTCCCAGGAAATTTTGCTTTGCAACGGTGATGTGGATGGTGACAGCCCAAGCCCTGACAAGAGCCCTGCTGTGCAGAACAGAGCACAAAAGGCTGGGGCATTTGAAATGTAAAGCTTTCTTTTCAAAACTGTTTTTCTTTGGGACATTTTGTAACTCTACAAAGCTGGAGCGGAGGGATGGTGCCTGTGTTTAAGCATAAGTAAAACAGCTGGTAAAAACACTTGAAAAACAGATTAACAACAACATTATAAATGCATTTTTGAAGAAACATTTAAAGTTACTGTGCAATAAACTGAGCAGAATGTCACAGAATGTCAAACTGGGCACAGTAAAAATAAATGTTATTCCCAAGGAAAATAAAAAGACTGCATATTTATGTAACATTCAGCAGATGGACATGATATTAATACAGGGGTTTTCAGTTGTACTTTTATAGCTACTAGATTTTCTTGCCTAACTTGGCAACCCAAGGCACCATTTGATTTTTGGATTTGGACAATACTGCAACAGATGTCCAGACCAATAAAATAAATTCCTAAAGGGCTATGCTTAATTTGTGTAATTGATCAATTTTTGTTACATGGGCCTCAGTTCACCAGCATGTAACTGCCTTCCAGATTAGCTCAGCAGTAGGGATTTCATTCCATATGTTACAATGGTTTATTGGGGCTTTTGACGACACTGCTGATTCAGCAGCGTTGGTGGAGACACCTGTTGGCAACGATAATGAAATAAAACCCGCGGGTACCGGGGCGAAGACCGGCACAAAAGCTTTCGGGCGGCTTGTAAACATCGCGGGGGCACAGCTTCCCGCACTTAAACGACTTTTCCCGAAATTACCGGGGAGTGCACCAGCACCTCTCCCATGCCATCAGTGCATCGGAGTCATCGGAGTCAGGGAAGGGGACTCCGCCTCTTCTATAAAAAGTAATAAGTGCTCTAAAACATAGAGGACAGATAAATGGTGAAAAATGATATCAATAAAAATTTTGTAGTACATTTCCTCTAATACAGAATGTCAGTGATTTACTCCTTCTCAATACAGGTTTAATTGATTCAAATAGCATCGGTAGTAATTAAAATATGGATTCTGAAGCACAACTGTTAGCTCTCATCACTCACCTATTAAACTTGCCATAGATGCTGTGTTAATTATCTTCCCATATCCTTGATTCAGCATAATGCGGCCTGCAGCCTGTGACAGAAATTAAAGGAAAGACCAGTGACCCTTTTTGTGATTGTGCTAATAATGACATGATAATAAATTAGTCTTCACTTTTCAAAAGAGTTTATGTGCTAACACATTTTTTTTAAGCACTTGATATAAAAACTTGGTATAAAAATGGCTGATGCAGGGAAAATCCCATTGCCATTTCAGACCCTCTTCGCTGTTGGCAATATTTTTCAAAATAGTCACTAATGTTGGGAATGGCCCCTCAAAGCTTTCTGGTTTTCAGGAAGTGTCAAATAACCACTCTCCAAAAAATCTGGCCATTCTTAAATGCCTGGGCTTGGGCAGCCAGTAAGTACCAGCTGCTTTTGAAAATATTGACCAAAATCTGTAGCTGATATAAAGCAAATCTCTCCTTAACTCCACCAAAACTAGGACCAATTTTATTGTGGTAATTAGTAATAAAGCGTTATTAAATCTTGGTGAAGTCAATGCTTAGAAAATTGTTACCTGTTTGCAAAACAAACCAGTGCAGCATTTCACACTTACTTGGCAGCACAAAAATAATCCTCGCAAATTAACATTAAAAGTTTTGTCCCATTCTTCTAGGGAAGTATCCTCGCTTGCAGAGTTGAGATTGATTCCCGCGTTGTTGCACGCGATGTGAATTGTGCCCCAGCGAGCTACGATTGCAGCTACAATCCTTTGCACATCCTCGGGTTTGCTTACATCTGCTGCAAGGGCAATGCTCTTAATCCCTGCGTTAAAATGAGAGCGATGAAATCAGTACAGGAATTCACAGAGGAAGAAAAAGAATCTATGTGATGATTATTTATGAATGCATATATATATATTTATTTTTTATATATATATACGTGTGCCACAATGATTCACTGTAGCAAAAATTGCAGCAAAACGTGTTTGCTAGTGCAATACTGCCGTAACAAACTTGCTAACTGGTGCGAGGTTTGCTGGGTGGAGGTAAACATAAAACCGAGGGACGAGCGGAGCCTGCCCCTGCACCAGGACGAAGCTTTGAACACTGCACCATCTTCTGTCCAAACCCGCAACTGCAGCTTCCCGTCCCCGAGCAGTCCCACCGGGAGCATCGCTCGTGGGAGGATGGCAACAGCTCAGGAACAAGATAAAGCAAAGGACTCTCTCATTTGCTCAGATCCAGATGGTTTTTATGCCAGTTCAAGATGCTGCAGACATCAAACCAATTTGTCAAAAAAAAAAAAAAAACCCAAAAAAACACCCAACCCCACTCTCTAGATGAACTACAGCATCCAGACAGCTGGGAGCCTCAGACAAAACCAAATCAGTTTTAAGTGGGAGCTAACTGGGAATACCTGCAGGTTCACAGCTATGGTAGTCATGGTGCCTGGCCTTACTTATTGCAAATCACACCACCAAAATAAAGCAAAGATTCTGAAGTTAAGAGATTTACTGAATTTGAAACATGCAAAAGTTGTGCTTTCTTTTTCCTAGGGAAAAAAACTATGCATTGACTTTTGCACCAGTGCTGATCCGTAAACAGCTTCATTTAATTTGCTATCAAAATCAGCTTTAAGTACCCTTATTATTAAACAAAATAAGCAGCCTACTGAGGCACCCGATGCCAATGGGATTATACCCATCCTGAACGTCAAACAAGGCCACACCAGTAAGGGCTGTGGTGAAATGGGTCTTAACTCACAAGGAAGGAGGCAGCCACTGGGGCTGGACCATAGATCAGCAGTCTGTAAGCACAAGTAGGGAGTTCTAGCTGTTAAAGCAAGATTTTTTTTTTTACTTCTATTTAAATACAAAATTTATTCCCCATTGGTCTCTCTTTTAGNNNNTTTTCCCCTTTGTTCTTTTTTTAAAACATTAAAAAAAAAAAAAAAAAAAAAAAAAAAAAATTAAAAGAAGCCTTAAACCTGTCCTAGGAGAATAGGAGAAGACTCTCCCAAAATGAAGCTTTGAGATGGAGGCTTCCATCAAAGCAAGGCAAAGCAATAATTGCCCAGTAATGCTTGAAGAAAATTACAGGAAAGAGGCTTTTGGACAGAAAAAGCTCCTCTTGATCTCCAACATGCCCAAGGAGCCCTAGAGCACATGCCCTGAGGTGATGCTGGTCTGGGGTCCTCCCCATGCCAGGCCGTGGGAGCTAATGTCCTCTCTCACCTTCAGCTGTGCCGTGGTCCCCTCGCTCTCCACGGCAGAGAAAAGGGCAGACCCAAAGTAGAGCCACCTACAAAAAGGAATGCACGGTCTGCCACAAAACGAGACCTCTTCTTTTATCACAGGTTTTATGCTAAATATGCTGAAAGAATAAGAATAGCCGGAGAGCCCCCGTTGCTCCTCCTAATTGTTATCAAGACATGTAATGTACAGGGAGCCGCTGCAATCTTTCTTATTCAATTTACAGACAAAATGGGTGCGTGTTACTAATGGTAACAGAATGAGGCTCTTCACCTGCCCTCCAACTCTCACCCCATTTATGGCTTCATCTTATATGATAGTTCATAAAAACAAGACAAAAGGTGCCACGCGGGGGTGTCTAGCAAAGAAGCAGTGAAGGCACACTCACTTCAAAGCAGGGTCCCACACTTGACCTTAATCAATTCAGCTGATATCCCTGTACCTGGGGGGGGGGGATGATCACCAACCACTTTCTGTCTCTCCACTGTCCCCCCAAACCATCTGCTAAAAATAAATTTAAAAAAAAATAATAAAATATGGAAAAATAACTTAAAAATCTGTAGTCTTAACCAAATGTAAGAAACCCAAGACACGACCGTGCTGCGACATGCACAACAGTACCAATGCATCTCTACAGTCCTCGGTTTAGTTTTGTGATGCTCGTGGAGGCAGTTTTGTGATGAGAGGGGCAGGAGAAGAGCCCAATGGCTCCGTGCTGGAGAGGCATCGATGTGGCAAACCTGCCCAAGGTGCCATTCTGCTGGGGACATGTACATGGTGCCCCTGCCACGGGCTTCATCTCTGGTCTCTCAGTATAAATGGAAGTAATACATTGCACGAAGACAAGAAGATCAGAAGTGACATTGTGGGGAAGGCATTTGCATAGTTTACAGTGAAAATGCACATTTTAAAAATCCCATCAGACTAATTCTTCCCTTAAGGTACAGGCAGTAATTCCCCCTGAAGACAGAGGGGTATGTAGTGGAAGGTAACCCTTAGGATTTTTTGGTTACGTTTCATCATTTTTGGTTGTTCTGTCAGGATCCATTAGCAACTGTTGAGAAAGGTATTCACGCAGGATCTAAAAACAAAGACCCCTGTAGCCAAGGGACATACACCTGAGCTGTCTAACAAAGCTAAAACTGAGATCACAGAGGTTCTGATGTTTAAAACTCATCATGAAATGATGGTACCATCCCAAAAGACAGTAAAGGGCTCCTTGGTATAAGAAGCAAAGCAGGTTTAAGAAAGCTAAGCAGAATGTTTTGAAAAAGTATCAGTATGGGAATGACATGGGGCACTGCATTTCCAACTTTGAGTTAGAAATCCACAACCAGAGGCAGGGAATAAAATAAAAAATAAAAAATAAAAAAAAAAAAAAAATCACGGCTCCTTTGTGCTTATTATAGCAGGAAAAATATGTATTAACACTATGATTGCTTCAATTTACTCACATGAATATTTTGAAAGTAAAGCTAGCTGAACCTTTTTGTAAAAATTTGTTTCCAACAGAGTATGTTACTTCTTTGAAGCCAAAATGTTTCATGGAAACATATTGATTTCAACAAAAGTTTTCAAGGGAAAGCTTCTGAGGTCCAGGCTAGATTCTCTAGTTACCTCTGGAGAGAAAAAGATTGAAAACCTGACCTTTTCAGGTCCTTTCCAAAAACTGGCATTTGGATATTATTCCTTTTCACAAAAGCATTACAAAGTTTGGGTTTTGTTCCAACAAGGAATGACAATAAATTTGAAACCTCAAAAACTATCATGAGATGGAATAGATGTGCCCTGACCAGCTGCACTGGTCAAGTTGATAGAAAATATTTGACCTCAAAAGGATAAAGATGTGTAAATACTGAGAAGCGAGATTTTCTTTGCTTTAGACTGCAATAATATTCGCTATGCCTCATGACCTCTCTGACTGCATTTTGTAACACCTACACACACACCTTCTCCAGGCTTGCAGCCCACTGGTGAAGGAGCAGAGATGTAGGGCAGCCATTGAAGGATGGATGATCAAACTCCTACTGAAAATGCCCTGGAGATACCTTAAGTTAGTTTTCAAATAGGCTGTTGTCATCCAAAGTCTCATGGCTCTATCAAGTAGCCCATTTCTATCTGAATAGCTCTACTTGATATGCAGGATCTCACCATAAAAAAATGTCCAAAAGGCAAGTTAACTTGTAGGGCACAGCCATTTTGTGCCAAGACCATATGGCTTCAGTGCAAAAGACAATGAAAAGCTTCAGGGAAGGAGAGACTGGATGACTCAAGAATTTGTAATAGGAGCTGGACACTTTCTATTCTAGGTCATTATCTGGGATCAAACCAGCAATCAAAGCTTTAACCATTACACTGATACTCAGTGTAAAGCGTTTCCTGCTTCCTAGAGCTGGGAACATACAGAATGAGACTTTTTGGTTAAGGTGTTCTCTGTGGAGGCTCAGAACAGTATCAAAACCAGAACTGAGCCATCCCTCACCCCCTCCTCAGGAAGCTGATTGAGACTGAATGATAGAAATACATCTGCAGGGGCTGGTTGTGCTGGAGAACATGGTTTCCAATGGCCCAATTCCTTTCTGAAGTCAGAGCAGAAACAAATACTGGTGACTTTATGCAAACAGGAATGTGAAAATTTCATAGGTAAAGCTCTGTCTTTAAAGGCAATGAAGTACTGAGCTTCGAAGAAAGCTCAGTTGTAATCTCACAGAAGGAATTATAAAATGAGTAAAACTTCCTTTCTTTTCTCATTAAAATTATATTTCCAGTTTTCTTTCTCCCCTTTATAATTGCAGTTTAGCACGACTCCAGGGGGAAATTCAATTTTATGTCACATTTTCTGTTTTTTTACTGCAAAAATAGAAGTGGCTCATAGAGGATTTTACCTCTTATTTGGGATTTTAGTCATTATGTCTATTAATATTTTGTTCCTATATCTGATCTTGCATGCTTGAAAGAACTATAGCTGAGGATTTAGAAAAATGACTTTGCTTCACTCTGAGGGCACCATGAGAGATTTATGCTGACAATACCTATACCTTATTTTGGTGTTTTGGCTCATGGTCCAGACAATAGGTGTGGAAGAAGAGCCAGGGAGGGGTATGTGCTAAAAAGTTCACGAGCCATGTCTGTCATCCATCCTCAGTGAAGCCTGAGGTGCCTTGGCTGCTGCATGATCTATTCTGAGGAACACCATCTCTGTTTGTTCAATGCAGGTTATGCAGATCTCATTTGGAAGAGGTGGCCCTCCTCTGTCCCTGGCAGTCACGGCTCACGGCTGTGTTTCCTAAATCTACTCTTGGCAAGGAATTTTGTTTGGATCACTTTCCCTCTCTAGTTGAGTTTATATTGATAAATAACTCTTGCAGATGATGTGATATCGATGACTATTTGCTGAGATAATGCTGACATCCAGCCTGGGCAGGAGAAGGTTTGTGACCACAACACGTGTTTGCTGTTTGAAAATCCTCTGCTCTAACCTATTCCCTAACAGGGCTGGAGGAAAGATAATTGCACTGCAGAGAAAGGGTCAGGTTTGAACAAGGAAAGCAGCCCGTTACAGCGGTCATTGCTGGGTTGTGTACAGCAGGACCTGCAGGTCAGTCCCGTGCTTACCTTTGAGGATGAGCTCACACACCACTGCTTCTGCCTTTGCGAGGACCAGATCCACAACAGCTACTTTAGCACCGGCTTCCCCCAACGCGTGAGCAAAGGCTCTTCCAATTCCCTGCCCTCCGCCTGTGACATAGGCCACCTTGCCATCCAAGCGCAGCCGGTCAAGAATGCGGCGCCTGTTATAACCCCAGAAGACGTCATCCCTCACCACTTCTTTCTAAAGCAAAAACATATATACATTGCACAATCAGGTAACGTGATAGCTATGAAGGACTCTGCCTGTGAGAAAGAGGTGGGAGCACACACAGGGATTCATCTTGTCCTGACTCATTATTTAATGCAAAAGATATGACTAATTCAAGCCAAAAAGCACCCTTATCCCCACAGATCTGAGTCTCAAAAGGAGCATTGAGGTGCAAGGCAATGGAGCAGAGAGGCTATGGTTTGAGGAGATACACCAACCACTTCACATATATAAGAGTAGGGTATGGTATTTCCTGACCTGGCTTCCCATGAGAGATGGGTCACATATGACATCTCAAAAGATGACCAATTAAATCTTCAGGCAGTAATTTATTCACCCCAGGGCCAAATCCTACCCTCAGGCTCAGCTGGCTCCAGGAAGCCACAGAGGCTAAAACACAAGTTCCCAAAGGCAGGATTTGGCTCAAGTTGAGTGCAATCACAATATCTTCACAAGGCTGGTGCGCAAATAAAGATATCAGCCAATAACTTAAACCAAGCTGTCATCTGATCAGCTGCCATACATCATTTCCCCCTGACTGGAATCAAAATGGAAAATACAAGATGTTTAAAACACTGGGTTTGAAATGCCAGGAATTACCAGTGGGTGTAGCTTTGGGAGCACTCGGAAACTGCAAAACAATCAGGATGTTTGGGCCTGGATTTACTGAGTTAGGCCATTATGATTCCAGATGGGAATTTCATTACAGCTGGATGATGCCCACTACATAAAATGGAGAAAGGTAAAAGCACCATCTTTTCCACAGGACAAGCAAAATCTAAAACCATGAAAACATTCAGCTCTGAGACAATAGGAGACAATAGGAGGGCATCATGTGCTGCCTTTGGGCAAAAAAAGAGCTACTTCAGAAATATTGCATTGGTTCGTTACAGCTGGGCCCCAGCTCCATCTGCCCACACTCCCCTGCACGGGAAGGATGGGAGAGCACCAGGCACAGGCACCCAGCGAGCAGCACGCCAGTCGCTCCAGGGATTTATCAGCATGGCTGATCCAGAAGACTTTGCAAGGAATCAGTATTTAATAGATTTAATGTAACCCTGGACTAGTGAGGCTAATATGTGCCAAGCCCTTAGCTGGTTAGTCCACGCTGCACAGCACCACAAAACGTTGTTTGGGCTCTCGCCACCAAACCCCTGGAAATTATTTTGTCACTGTTCTCTGCAGAGTGAAAGTTTTCCCAGAAGTGTTCACAGAGAGGAAATACACACCTTGAATTCAATCACTGCATCTGGAGGTGCAGGGCTTCTGCGAATGATGCTCAGTCCACTCTGCACAGGTAAAATTATCTGCAAATATAACACGTATACAAACAGCTCCCAACTGCTTCGTACCTGGCTTTTCATCACCCAAATTCCACTGGTAAGAAGGATAGTCCGTCCTTCCTTAGACTACATAGCTTTTCTCCTAGTCCTACTCTTTAGCTGAAATTCCCTTCAACACAAATATGACAGGCATTTGTATTTGCTCACATTCCTCTTCCAAACTCACGGCTTCCACAAACGCCAGGAAAAAATGCAATTTTGTCTCTCTGTTTTCTAAATCAGTGCCAGCTGCTGAGGTTTCTGGGTTTCCACTGCCTGGCTAATGTTGTCATGAGGATATTCCAGTCTTGGAGCTCAGCAAACCACAATAGCAACACTTTGGTGTTCTTCAGCATTTGCTAGAACATCTGTTGAACGTCAGTGGGTTTTGCCACCTACCTTCTCTGATACCATTATCACAGTGTAATGAAAACGCACTCAGTGTTGGAGATTCAACGCCAATATCAAACTATCAGAACATTAGATATGGAAACAACATGTTATTTACATACATTGAATGGCTAACAGTAAGATTCAGGAAAACTGTCATTAATCTTTCCCTCTTCTACAAAGAAAAGCTGTTGCTTCTGGTACACTAGCCGATAGTTCTGTTGATGATACAATAAATAGAGAATCACAGGAGGCACCTCTAGAGGCTGTCTGACCTGCGGATAGACAAGGACCTTAAGCCCATGAGGCTCACACCAAAACCCTCTGGGCATGAACCTCACTCTTGTGCTGTGGAGACCTATGGTGGGGGGAACGTGGGAGAGGCGCCTGGGAGGGAGGTGGCAGACCTCACCTGTGCCACCACGGGACCGGCCTTACAGGGCAGAGGGTGGGCAGGGATCCGGCCGTGCTGGGTCCTCCCGGCCACAGCAGCCCCTCTGCCCCCCGGGGGCGGCCATGGCATCAGAGCAAACTTTGCAGGCTGGTGGTAGCATCGTTCGCGCCTGCTTCTAAAGCCCTGGAGGACTTGTGTCTAATTTTGCCTCTAAAACCACAGCATATTGTTTATGCATCCTATTGCTGCTTCTTTTTTTTTTTTTTTTT